>CM032228.1:1552500-1722500 GCA_019009955.1 Riptortus pedestris
TTAATATTTGAGGCTATTTACTAAATCTAATTTTAATAATAAAAACAAACATTAAAATTTTATTAGCGTGGAATTTTGTAAGAAACTGAACTATTTTTTATTCGACTAGTGTCCTATTAAAATAAATGAATCTGAAGAAAAGTCGACCATTTACATATTATATGTGTTCATTAGTCTATAACTACATCTATGAGAACGACCGAAATATTTCCAAAAAAAGTAATTAAAAAAAATGGAAATTTTCAAAAATAAATTTTAGTTTGTTTTTAAACTATTATTTAGTCGACATGTATTGCTTAAAACGATGTTATGCAATAGTATATATGTTATACAAAAGCCAATAGGATATATTGAGTTTATATGATTTTTGCCTCGAATAATCCACTCATCTTTTGAGAAAAATCTAAAACAACTATAATATTTTAGTATTATTTAACTTTTTTCATAGCTTGCCTGTTAAAATAAATCCTGTCTAATATCAAATTCCTCTGTGTGGATATCCTAAATGTTTTCTCAACTCGACAGAAATTCCATTTTTATTCGATAATATGAGTAAATTTAATTTGAAGAAGTACTCTGGTAAAAAGTGATTTGTGTTTTTAATCTGTCACATATCGGATTCTAAATAAACAATATGTTATTTGAAACTTTGTTTCAGCTAATGTTTACTGAAGAAGATGTCAAGTTCTACCTGGCAGAGCTTGCATTGGCCCTCAATCACCTTCACAGCCTCGGCATCATTTACAGGGATCTCAAACCAGAGAAGTATGTTGTTCGGTCACTAGTTCGTCGGGAATTTGTTCTTTTTTTATATTTTACTAGCTAAGGTGGCTGGCGATGCCAGGGAGATCATTGTCAAATTAGCTTTCCTTATTCGTATGAAGAAGTCAAATAAATTTAGAAAGAATAATGAGGCAAAAGACTGCAGTTATCATTTCATAGTGTTCACATACATTCTAACATCAGTCTCTCCACCCCATCTTCTCTCTCTCTCTCTCCCCCTCCCCCTAATAATTTCCCCAAAACTTATGTTTTCCCTTTCTTTTTTTGTTAAAAGTCGATTACAATGTCGATTTGGATTTGATTTCAATTAACCATATTTTCTGTGTATATGTCGAACTTTTAAGATTGTTAATCGAGTAAATATGAAATAAACTATTGTTTGTTTTATAACATTGTGGTAAAGTGGAATATTCTTATTCCCCAACTGGTGTTGGTCCTGTAGAGGTGAATGTATAATTTAAATAAGACCCTTTTCTAATCATATTAATCTTTATTTGAGTCGATGAGTGTGATTAGGGGACTTGTGAATCATTTAAGTCACATCTGGAGTAAAACTTTTCTGAAATATTTTATTCATTGCTTGTGCCTCTCTCATCACTCAACAATTGGCCTTGTGTCTTCTCGGCACCATTCATATCGATACATTATCACACTAAATACAATTCTTTCTGTCTTTATTTTGTTCACATCGACTACTCTTTTTTTGATATCAACCTCCCTTTCTCCTTCCTCTTTCATCGTTCCTATTACTTCAATGAAATATTTGCGAACTTATTGTTTCTTTAATGAGTTCATTGTGATAGAACAATTTGGACGAGATAAGCCACTGAGTTACATACAATTCCTAAAGAAAGTTATCTAACTTTTAAAATGTGATTACAATGAAATTTATCAGAAAGTTTATTGTCAGGAGTGTTAGGACAACCTTATCTTAAGCTGTAATAATAATGTGCATTTATTTTATCCACTCCTCAAATACACATCCCAATTAATGCCATGTGAAACTGACATTCGAATAGCTTTCTTCCGGTCAGCTCATACATGAATAGTATTTTATTGTGAAAATTTAACCTATTTAAATTTGCTAAACCAATCAAAGATGGAAGGACAGCCAAAAAGAAAACTTCAAATGATTATTTAAACCATTTTTATTTGTCTACTATTTTGGCATCGAGATGATGGCTCATCAGAAGAAAATAGAGCGCTAAGAGGTAAAGATGTCCATTATTCTATTAGTAGCTTGGACTAGCTGCGCCAGTGAGTGAATGGCTAGCAAAGTATGGCGGCTCAGCTCAGCTCAGTTATATCAATATGACAACAAAGAAAAATATTAATCATCCCTAATGAAGCTTAGTCTAAATAGTAAATTATAACCGAATAAACTTTGCTTCAGACTCTCTAATAAATTAAAGTTTAATCTTGCTTTTCTTATTGATCGCTTTTTTTCTATTTTTTATAATTTGTATATTCTCTATTATTTTCTCCTTGATTATATTTTTTTTTTTTTAGTATAATAATATTTTCAAAATCCGGATTATTTAATAGTGTTGCTGGCTATGTATGTATATATGTATATAAATATATATATATATATATATATATATATATATATATATATATATATATATATATATATATATATATATAAACACACACACACACACACACACATACTATTAATACCAAATATTGTTTTCCAGAGACCTTTATTATACAAGATAGATGCAAATATGTTCTTGTGCCCCCCCCCCTGTCTTAAATTCTTGGACTCCTAAAATTTGATTGATTGAGATAAAAATTATCCTGATTCATTATAAATTACAGTACTAGGTCTAGTGCATAGTTTTCAATAAAATGACTGTTATATTCTGATATGTTTCAGTTATTGTTTTCCTTTCAGCTGAGCCGTTGGCAGACTTGTTTGTTTACATTTGAGATGCTTCCTGTCGGCAGAGGAAAGATTTCTTACTACCATTTGTATTTATTTGCTTAATATTCACGGTGTTGTTGTGTTAGCAATATGTAGGTTTATCTAATATTACTCTTCATGAGGGAAATCTGCTTAGTTTACACAACCCCTGTGTGACGGACTTTTTTTTTTTTTTGGTCGACCTTCTGCCTTCAATTGATTAAGTGAATAATATATTATTTTCCGACAATATTTGAGCTATATAAATTGTTGCCGTGTTGCAGTATTCTGTTAGACGAAGAAGGGCATATCTCGCTGACAGACTTTGGGCTGAGCAAGCAGCCTATTGATGACCAGAAGGCGTATTCATTCTGTGGCACAGTCGAGTACATGGCTCCCGAAGTCGTCAACAGGAAAGGTCACTCGTTTGCTGCTGACTGGTGGTCTTTCGGAGTACTCATGGTCAGTCTCACAACAAATTACAACTTTTAAAAAACAATAATGAAATAAAATCTTTGACATTTTTTTTCTTTGGTAGTCACCCAAATGTAACAAGTACAAATTCCAGAAATATATTATTTAATATAAGAGCAATAATGAATAACAAGTCCAGGTTTGACTGTGGCAATTGTGAGTTGCACAAGTTGCTGCTATTCACTTCACGTATACTCGACAGACCGACATATACTCAATCGAAATGAAGATCTGGGCGATGAAACAATTTGTTTCATCATCAAATATTAGTGTTTTTTGTATGAAACGAGAAAAGAATAGTCGAAAGTTATCTATGGATTATTTTTGTCTTGGAGGAGTGTTGGGCAAAGACCGAGGCTTGGTTCTTGTCGTCTCCAGCTTCAAACTGACAACAGGCAACTACTCATCGCTTCTTGTTTTTCATACGGAAAATATTTATTATGAAATTTGCTTGACTCCTCAGAATCGTCCTTTGCCATTCGTCGTTATAAGTTCAGGCCCTTTCAGTTTCGAAAGTCTCCAAACATTCTCAGTCAGAGTATATATTCTGTTTGTAATGAATTTGACATTGTATTATATAAACCCATCATAAATGACCATATACTTTAAATTCTGAATAACCCCAGCACAGAGCACATTAATTATTATGTATGAATGCTTAAATGTATAGTTTTTGACTTTAAATAAGAGTTTTATCCAATTTGGAGTTGTCACCATCTGTTCTAGAGTTTTAGTCGATAACGCCGATGGATTTTTATAATAGCATTCACAGCTCTTAAAGTCGATACACTAATTAATAATACGGATGAATTTCGATAATAATTTCCCGTTAAATACACTTTTTGAGCATATTTTGATTGGCGGGTCCAATGCGTGAAGTATTAAGATCAGTCATAGCTGCATTCTCTAGCCGGGAGACGTTGGTTTGTTGACAACCCATAGTCCTTCAGCCTGCCTCAGCCAGACTACTTCTCGCCTCCACTATCTCTCACGGCAGAGTCTCATAGATAACTTCTATAAAAACAGCTTAGTTCTTTAATTGTAACATAGTATAAGTAGAGATAAGTGTCCCCCATGATATTATTAAAAGGTGCCTCTTCATTTTCATTTTATATTTATTATTGGTGAAGATTTAATTATAAATAAATTTATACCCGTATATACATTTGAATTTTGATTTGAGTCGATTGTTGGTGAGCCCTTCCTAAATTGTTGTTGTTAGTGGTTTGGTTGTGGGATTTTTCATCACTTTCAGCTTCCACTGCCTATCGCCGCAGCCAGATCGCAACATGTTTTGAATTTGATCATGTATTAATTAATAATCTAAAATATAATATTGTATTTCACCATCTACCCACATTTCGACCTGAGATCTATGAGTCAATATTTTATTTTTTGTGATAAATAAAATCGAATTCGATTATATTTAGAGTTGTTTATCTCCATTTCAATAAATCTCTTAATAATTTAAGTAACTGCATGAAAGTTAAAATAATCCGAGCACAGGATTGATTTACTCATAGATCGATTAATTTTTAATCGAATGTGAAATCTACTTTTTGATGTGACAAGAGTTGGCAAGTTTTAAAAATCTGCTAATTATTAAATTGTTTAGTATTTTTTGCATAAAGCCAGTAGTTTTTAGAATGAAGTGACCCTATATCTATAATGGAACAAGCTAACTGTAGAGCATAATAAAATAAATTTACCCATCGAGGGAATTAAAGAGCCACCTTTATTAATATTTTTGATTTATCCATTTTATTACAATATATATATTTCTTTGTTACGGTTTTTTAATCGACTCTTATGGGAAATCTATTATTGAGGTTGTGCTCATGAAGCAGTTTTTGAAACATTTCTTCAAATCTTTACCGATCCTACCTAGATGACAAAAATAAGATCAGTTGAAATTATATATACACGTATAAATGATCTGTTACCACTTGCCTTTAACGGCTGAAATCTAAAGGGGACCACCCCCCCCCTTCCCGATTTTGGAAATTCCAAGTATCTCCGATAATATAAATCGGATTCAAAAATTGTATATAGTCATTCTTGTTGCAAATTTAATTTTCTGTAAATATTGGCCTACACACTTTTTTTCTAGCCTCAATATTAACTGAGATTTTGGAATTGTTTAATTTCCAGCGTTCAGTAAAGCCCTACTATTAGTCATCCCTCCTTAACAATAAGCAAATGTATTATGAAACATCTTATTCCAAGCTTAAACTTCAAATATTGTTTTCAACACATCTTTACTGGACGAGATAGATGCAAATACGTCCTGTGATGATGTCATCAATTAAGATTTTAATTTTTAACCTCCAAAATGTTTATTTGATCTATACCATACCCTATATTCAAACATTATTGGCTGAAATCAGGCAAAGATTAGAGAGGGGGGGGGGTTAATGGGAGGGCTCATTTAAAAAATTCAAAACATCTCTCTTATTATGAGTCAGATTGAAAAATTTTAGAGGCCCAATCTTTTTAAACATTAATGGTCTACATTTATTGATATATAAGGTTTTTCTTAACTCGAATAATAAATGAGTTATTTGTACTTTCTTGATTTCAGCCTTCTGTAAAGTTCCCCACTTCTACTCATCAAAGTTTTTATTTAGAAATAAAAAAATATATGTTGAGACGAGATGAGCCGTGTGTCATAGCATCACGTTGGAAATGTGCTTAGTTTATGGAGTCGTTCCATGACAGACATTTCTAATAAAACTATCTACCTTACTATACATAATTACTACTTACCCCTAACAAAAGTTACAATTGTTGGACCAGGTACAACATATCTTTTCTATTGCAACTCTGAGTTTATTCGTGTTACAAAAAAAAATTGTTGTTACTGAAGGACATCAATCGATCAAAGCATAAATAACTAATCATTTTACTTTATCAATTATGTCTAACTTTGTATGGATAAAGTGCTTTTTCATTACTCGAAGAAAAGGATTGCCAAAGTCATCGAATTTTAGTGGATGTTTATGGAGGGCATTCTCTAGCTGAGCAATCATGTTGCAAGTTATTTGCTCCGGTTAAAAGTGGTAATTATGAGAAGAAGAATTAAGTCGTTCCTTGATGAACATCCTTGGCAAATGGTTCGACATTCGGCTCAGTCGATTTTTCAACAGCCAGCAAATACCTCAGAACCATTCGAATAGTCCGAAAGCAGAGAGAATCCTCGATTTTTGAAGAAGAAAAATTCGCTATAAATTAATTCGAACACCCGACAAAATAGTCGATAGAAATACGCACAACAAGTATAACATAAGGTAAAAGTATCGACAGAAGTTTACTTTGATGTTTAATGTTGTAGAAGAAGCATTTAACTTTGGGTACTGTTTATGTTTCAGTTCGAGATGCTGACAGGGACACTTCCGTTCCAAGGTGCAAACAGGAAGGAGACGATGACCCAAATCCTGAAAGCCAAGTTGGGAATGCCCCAGCACCTGTCGCAGGAAGCACAGTCTCTCCTACGGGTACTCTTCAAAAGGAATCCTGCCAACAGGCTTGGAGCAGGTATCTCTTAGCTATTCTCCTTACATTTACTTTTTTTTTAATTCTCTCTCAGTTTTAACAATAAGCCGAAGGAAAGGAAGAAAACGGAGTTGGATGCCTAGGAATGAGATGTGTGTCCCATGTGTTTATCAGATTTCCCAAGTGCAGGTATAATTCACTCGCCATCTCCTCTCACCAATTATCTATATTTCTATGTAAAACTGCAGATGAGTAATGGGGGGGGGGGATTACTGATGGCTGAAAAAAGAAAACTCGAATAACTCACTTAATATTCGAGTTACGAAAAAATGCATAGAACAGCAATTGTACAGTATCAGTAGTTTAACAAGATCGGTTCTATTACATTTTATGATCCCACTCATAATAATGGAAATATTTTGAATTTTCGGATTTCCCTCCCCACTATTCCATGTCCATTTTCTGCCAATAACAAAGATGATCTTTAGTGTTGTCTGAAACGTATAAATGTCGAAAGAATGAAGAAAATATCAATAATTAGCTATTGAGCATAAAGCAATGTGTATGTATACAAGCTTAAATTGTGCTACATTTATGGCTATTATAGTAAGTACAAGTCGACTCGTGCCAAAAACTACAACAGTAGACACCAACAAGTTAAATCTGCCAATAGGAATTTTCCTTCTTGATACTGCTAGAATTATGCAAACATTTTTAAATTCCATTTCCTATGGTTGGGTTTTACTCCAGTTTTCCGAATATAAACCTCCCTAATAACAATAGTATTTAGCTACAGGTGTTACATATATAGAAGTGTATATTTTATTAATATATCGTAAAATGAATATACAAGTAGCCTTCTGATTAAACAGATGCTAGCGATCTGGCTGATGAAATCCACAGTGGAAGCTGAAAAATAATGACTTCCTCAACCAAACCACTTACAAAGAATTTAGGAAAGGGAATTTCTCCGAAAATCAATGTCGATCTAAATTGATGAAATATAATTTTGTTCGAACTCGAATAATTAAATCAATATCTTTAAAACCGAGAGAGGAGCCTTTAAAATGATGAAAATGAGGACATCTTGTGTCTAACTAAATTTGAGTTATAAAACATTCTTTTGACCTACAGACAAGACTGTGGAGATAGGCCCAACTAGTGTCTCGCTCCTAACAATACTAATTCTCGAATCGTCTTATCACCACACCAAATCCCATTTATTATTATTACGATTTATTAACAACCACTTTTTGCTATTATGGCTAATTGGGGCGGGTTATCTACAGATTACCACCCGTTTCTAGTCGAGATAGGACTTCATTTAATGAGTCTGTCACTAAATAAATTCCTATTGGCCAGGCAGGAATTAAACTCGCCACTTTAAGGTTTACCATGTGAGATTACACATAACAGTCCCGTAAATCCTCGACCTTTGTACTTGTATCTCAGAAAGTGCTCCAATATACTCGATAACAAAATTTTATGATCACGATTTGTCTCTCAACTTGCTAAGTACATTGACTCCAAGTGATGTGAATATTATTATTAAAATATAATACAGTTAACTATAAAAACTAGGTCAGAAGGGGGCTTAAGACGAAATCAGATAAAACTAAAAGGCCATTTTTAAGTGAAAAATGTAATATCTTCTAAGAAGCATTGTACAGACTCGAAGGAAGTTTAGCTCTGAACAGCTTACTTATAATAGGGTTGTATATTTTATAATTTTCAGAAAGTTTAATTACCTTAATTAATTAATTATTTTGGTCGTTACCAGAAACAATTAATTATCTTAATTCTATTGGAGGGGCTCTAAATCATCAAATGCAGAATCTACATTCTAGGCAATGTGTAGATTCAAAAACTTTGCCCTTAGCTCCATTTTCCTCCTTATCAGCTACCTGTGCATTTTCAAAGTCGGCCGAATATCGACAGAAATGTTTGGTTCTTCTTTGCTTTTCTTGGAGTCCTTAAATTCTCACTCACTATTTTATACGAAATATTTGTTGTTGTTTTTTCAAAATGTTTGTTTTAATTACAGGGCCTGATGGAGTGAATGAAATCAAGAGCCATTCATTTTTTGCAACAATCGATTGGGATAAACTGTTGAAGAAAGCGATTCAGCCTCCGTTCAAACCTGCCGCCCAGAGAGCTGATGATGCTTTCTATTTCGACTCAGAGTTTACTTCTAAATCTCCTAAAGGTAATTACTTATATCTCATAGATATTCTTTTTGCAGATATCCCTTAAGAGAAATCAATATTGTAGTCTGTCGTTATTTTTGTTCCATTATTACCAAACTCGAGTTATTTTAGTGTTTTATGTAAAACTAAAGACCAAGTTCATTAATGACTGAAATTGAATAAGGAGGCGTCTTCAGAGAGCGATATAGAAAATTCAAAATATCTCCATTATTATGATACAGATTGAGATTTAGAGTTGGGCTTACGCTCTCAACTACTACATTATTAGCACTGCTCTCTATTAGTAACTATAAGACTGTCATAGATCATCTCTCTCTCTCTCTCTCTCTCTCTCTCTCTCTCTCTCTCTCTCTCTCTCTCTCTCTCTCTCTCTCTCTCTCTCTCTCTCTCTCTCTCTCTCTCCCTCTCCCTCTCCCTCTCTCTCTCCCTCTCCCCCTGTGGTGAGTCACTAAACATCTCATATTCCGCTGGTATTTTAATTCCTGTTTATATAGGATCTTACTACCGGAGAAATGTAGAATAAATGCTGGGTTGAGATCATCAGTGTCTTTTATACCGGCTCATGGGAAATCTGCTTAGTTTCCACAGCCCCTGTGGGTTGGATTTATTTATTTATTTTTTTTCTGTACGTGTGCTTGAAGACTGGAGGAATATGCTTAGTAAATGATTGTCTATATTTTAGATTCACCAGGCGTACCTCCTTCTGCTAATGCACACGAGCTATTCCGAGGGTTCAGCTTCATTGCTCCTTGCCTCCTTGAGCCCGAAACTCAGCCAACAAAAACATTCGAACCACTTACTAGGGTGAGTATACATTTTTTCAGTTGGCATTATTTTAATGAAAATTCTCTACAAAATCTACAAAAATGGGAATATCACAACAGAGTTAAGAAACAACGGAAGGATCAAAAGGTCAAACATACCTCCACTCTTAAGCTCTGATTCACGGAAGGATCAAAAGGTCAAACATACCTCCACTCTTAAGCTCTGATTCACGGAAGGATCAAAAGGTCAAACATACCTCCACTCTTAAGCTCTGATTCACGGAAGGATCAAAAGGTCAAACATACCTCCACTCTTAAGCTCTGATTCACGGAAGGATCAAAAGGTCAAACATACCTCCACTCTTAAGCTCTGATTCACGGAAGGATCAAAAGGTCAAACATACCTCCACTCTTAAGCTCTGATTCACGGAAGGATCAAAAGGTCAAACATACCTCCACTCTTAAGCTCTGATTCACGGAAGGATCAAAAGGTCAAACATACCTCCACTCTTAAGCTCTGATTCACGGAAGGATCAAAAGGTCAAACATACCTCCACTCTTAAGCTCTGATTCACGGAAGGATCAAAAGGTCAAACATACCTCCACTCTTAAGCTCTGATTCACGGAAGGATCAAAAGGTCAAACATACCTCCACTCTTAAGCTCTGATTCACGGAAGGATCAAAAGGTCAAACATACCTCCACTCTTAAGCTCTGATTCACGGAAGGATCAAAAGGTCAAACATACCTCCACTCTTAAGCTCTGATTCACGGAAGGATCAAAAGGTCAAACATACCTCCACTCTTAAGCTCTGATTCACGGAAGGATCAAAAGGTCAAACATACCTCCACTCTTAAGCTCTGATTCACGGAAGGATCAAAAGGTCAAACATACCTCCACTCTTAAGCTCTGATTCACGGAAGGATCAAAAGGTCAAACATATCTCCACTCTTAAGCTCTGATTCACGGAAGGATCAAAAGGTCAAACATACCTCCACTCTTAAGCTCTGATTCATATAAAAACGATTTTATGGATTGTAATAAAAATGATGGTGGAAAAAGATGTCTATGGTTGTTGAAAAGCATCAAGGACATTGTTATGTAGATGATAGGGGAAATGAAACATCTCTAGCGTACCTTTCAATCCTAGCAATTATATCATAGTAAATATATTTTTGAGTCCAATAATGTAAAAATATAATAAAGAGGAATATGAGGAATATACACATTGTAAAAAATAAGAGAAACATTTTCAATGAAAAAACTGAAATTAAACTTTTGAATTATCTATTTTTTGATACATCAGAAAATTCTTAGAATAATTTACTATTTTAAGCTTATATGTAAATATAATAATTTTATATTGTATCAAGAATATACTTCTTCTCTGGTGATTGATGTTTTAGCAGATTTCCCTTAAGGTCGATTTTCAAAAAATGTCTTCAAAAGTCCATCAATCCTACCTAAAAGATGTGATCCATTCATAATTATATACCGCTGTAGCAATTCCAATTTTTTTCTTATCGTTACCAAACTCGACATATAAGTATTTTCTGTAAACCTAAAGATGAATTTCATTAACACTGAAATGTTTCAGTTAATTTACAAGTTAATAATCTCTACAACAGAAAGCATCTGAATTGTAAACAAACAGGCCAGCCAACCTCTTAGAACTGAATAAATAGAAATATTCTAGACTGGAAGGGAAAAAAATTACTGAAATATAACATATTAATTTTATTGAAAACTATATACCATAGCTAGTGCTGTAATTTATAATGAATCGGAATAATTATTATCTGAATCACTCAAATTTTAGTAATCCAAGAACAAAAGAAGGGGTTCATTTTCATCGTCTGCTGTTTAGGATCGATGGACATTCGAAGAAATATTTTGAAAATCGTGTTCTGAGTACGAGCTCAATAGGTGATTTCCTTTAAGGGAAATCTGCTAATAACTATCTTTGATTAAAAGGAAAATTAAAGAAGATAGTTTGTCTTTATAGATGGCATTTTCCAAGCCGAACAGTATTCTAGACGAGTATGAGCTTAAAGAAGAGATTGGCCGAGGAAGCTATTCCATTTGCCGGCTAGCTGTCCATCGCCAAACTAGGACTGAGTGGGCTGTCAAGGTGAGATAGATCTCTGTTCTTTATTATTCACTAAGGTAAAAATACATCCTTGTATAAGTATGTTCCACAGTTTTGAAAATTTGATAAATTCTTCACAAAATCTGAAAGAATGAGTTCATTATGCAGCAGAATTAGTATACTGAAATTATATTTTTCCACGTCATGAAAATTCTTGTAAGCACAGATATAATAAAATAATAGATAATGAAATCATTGGCTAATAAATGTTTAGTATATTTTTGTTGAGTATGCAATTAATTATTAATTTATGTAATTTGTTTATTTTCAGGTAATTGACAAAACGAAAAGAGATTGTCAGGAAGAGGTTGACATCCTGCTGAGGTATAGAGGTCACCCCAACATCGTCTTCCTCAGGGATGTAAGTACAATATCTTATTATTACTCCTCTCTCATTCTAGCTGTCTCTTGAACAAAACTCGCAACATATCCCATCATTATTGTACGAAACATTTCACTCAATTCTATTGTCTACAGTGTTAGCAAATTTCCCTTCAGGGAAATCAGCTGTTGAGGTTGTTCTCATGACGCAATTTTCGAAATTTTTCTTCAAATGTCCATCAATCCTACCTACCTATATATATATATATATATATATATATATATATATATATATATATATATAGGCTCTAACCTAATATAACAACTGCAGTATAATAATTGTAATATAGTTCAACAAACAAAGACAATATGCTATAGATATACAAAACATAAGGCTGTGACCCTGCTGTGTAAACAAAACGAGGGAGGTTACTATAACCCTAGTCCTAGTGCAATAGTCATGTGTAATAGTTTTTAAGTATCTTTAGTCTTGGTAAGTATTAATAGAAATAACACCCCCTTTTACACTCTAGTTTAATAACAATGTGCAAGATTATATAGTAGTACCTGTAATTTTACAGCCCTGAAGAAGAGAAAATGAAGATTCTCGAAATATCGGCATAAACTAAGATTTTTTCACCAACATTGACCAAAACTCCAAAAAGAATAACAACACTATATATATATATATATATATATATATATATATATATATATATTTGTCTATGACCTCTCTAGCTGTCACAATTATTGTTTAATCGTTACCAAACTCGATATTTAGTCATTTTATGTAAAAAGAAAGATCAAGTTCATTAACGGCTGAAATCAGACTAGGGGGAGGGGGGAGGGGGATTAGAGGGAGAGAATTTTGAAAATTCGAAATATTTCCATTACTATCAACTAAAAATTATTTCATTGGATCAAAAAAATGCATAGAATCAATCTTATAGCAAATTAAATGTACTATAAATATTCTTATATACATTTATTCTCTATCTTGAATATTAATCGAAATATTTGCATTTTTCAGTTTTCAGCCTTCAGCAAAGTTCTACCCATGTTACATAAACAATCACTCCCCACTTCTACCCATGTTACATAAACAATCACTCCCCACTTCTACCCATGTTACATAAACAATACTCGGTTATGTAATGAACCACATCATTCGAAGCTTAAATACCAAATATTGTTTACAAGAGACATTTATTATACAAGATGCACGCAAATATGTTCTGGTAACCCCCCCCCCTACTTAAGTTTTTGGACTACTTAAATTTGATTGATTGAAATAAAAATTATTCTGATTCATTATAAATTACAGTACTAGATATAGTAATTAGTTTTCAATCAAATTAATACATTATATTCATATATATTACAGTAATTGTTTTTCTTTCCGGTAAGAAGTTGTCAGAACATTTTGTTTACATTTGAGATGCTTTCCGTCGGGAGATTTCATATTATCGTTTGTATTTATTCATTTAATATTCACGGTGGTGTTGTGTTAGCAGTATGTAGATTTCTCTATTGTATAACTTTACGAGGTAAATCTGCTTAGTTTACGGAACCCCTGCGTGACAGACTTCTTTAAAGTCCCTCATGCAGGGGCTGCCTAAACTAAGCCCTAGTCCAACGATGACACTTATCATATAATCTCTTCATAAATTCCATATTTCTCCCATATTAAGAGGCCTTTGGAAACAGATATCTAAATTTAAGCTATAGACAAGTTGTTTAGTGACTCAGTTGATCAAAAGTAAAATTGTTTGAGCAGAAATAAGGTGTTTACCGAAGGCGCAAAAAAAATTCAATAAATCTGTAAATATTCGAGGTAAAGAAAACATATATAGAGAAATGGTGTAGAAAATTAAATATACAACAATAATGGCTATATATCATTTTTTAATCTATCTCATAACAATATGTTTGAAATTTTTCATTTCCTCATTGTCTCCTTGGGCCTATAACAGTCATTAACGAATATTATCTTCAGTACTCGATGAAACAGTTCAATATTGAATATGGTCATTAATTTCTATCAAATTATCAACACTATATAATTTGATTTTATATATGGTGTTATTCTGTTTGGAGTTTTGGTCAATGTTGGAGAAAAAATCTTAGTTTATGCCGATATTTCGAGAATCTTTATTGATTTCCAATTCATTGGTCAAAATTTGATGAACGGTTGTTTCAGTCAAATTCATCAGTTATTCACCAATCTTTGAGAGTGTCAATCGATGATCTGAATGCACAAGGTCACGGATTCAGCCGATAGGTCGAAGATGAAGCCCTTCCAATTTGAGGCTGGTCTTCAATCGATTCCCTTCTTTGAGAAAATACCTTAAGCTACCTCAAGACCTGGGTTCTATACAAAACAGTGTCGCCATACGCCTGAACCAGAACCTGATAGCACATCATTGTTCGAAATTTATCTCACTCATTTTTAGAACACACTCCAAAAGCCTTTCTCACAAAAAAATTCACTATGGGCAGAGTATCAAGATTAGGATGTTCAAAGTTTGTGCTGGAGACATATGAGATGTTTAGCTACCTCCCATCCATGTGGCTCCTCCCAGATCAAACACTAGACAATCAGTCTCACCATTTAATTTACAGACCACATACATTGTGGAAACCACATTAACAAATAGGGACATTTAAATTGTATAATTATGCGAAATAAAAATTAATGAGAATAACCGAAACACATACAACCCCTGAAAATATTCGGCCATATTCTACACAAAACTGAAGTGTATGATGTTTTTGGTACTTTGAAATTATTGGTCATTGCTCAGTGTCCGAGTCGAGTATATTATTGCGGTAAGTAAAAATATATTTATTTCTTATCGAATATATTCCTTGTTTGAATTTGGAATGTATGTTTTTATGTCACTTGCCGATTGTGTATCGTATCCTTTGGTCTGACAAAATGTATAAAGCAGATCAAAGGCTGCATTTACACTCGAAATGCCATGTTAAAAACACGCTTTATTTGCCCTAAGTAAAGGATTAATGAAATCAGATTCGGCCCCATTATTGAAGGTAAGTAATACTCGTATATCTGTCATTATAAAGCATGAAGCCTCAACAGTTATTGCCAAACCTTCCTTTATGTCAAAATATTTTCCAAGTACATAGCAATGTTTAGAACAAATCATCATTTTCCCCTTATAGCTCTGATTTCTGGTTCTTTTTACTCAATAATGATTTATTTTTTTTCTATTTAATTTCTAGAACAACTTTGTTAGTTTGAGGTAGTCGAAAACATCATATTTAGTCACTAGCCACAAATAAAATAACTATTGAATGACCTAGACAAACAATTAAAAAGTTTAAACTGTTATTTAAATAATCACTATTGGTAAATTATGTTTTCACGCATATCTTCAAGAAAATGGGAACTGAAGGCAGAAGTTTATGTACTTCAAAGACATTAAATATTATCAGCCTTAAGTTGTAAAAAATATTAGCTTTAATTAGTATTAGGATACTATCAGCTTTAACTATTAGCTTCAGCAACTGAATGTAATGCAACAACATTCTTGGACTTTAATCGAATTGCAAAATGAAAACTCTAGCTGTATGTTATTTGCACGTGTTAACTGAGAGGAGTCGATTGTATGTGTATTGTGTTGAAGGTATACGAGGATGATACAAATGTCTACCTGGTGATGGAGCTGATGCGAGGAGGAGAGTTGCTAGATAGGATTCTCCGATTGAAGGCTTTCTGCGAGCGGGAGGCGTCGGCTATAATGCACACTGTCATATCTACCGTCAACTACCTACACCAGCACGGGGTAAATACACATATACTCTTATACATACCATTAGCTTCCTTCTAAAATTTCTGCACATTTTCAGAGAAATTTAAGGAAAATATTAAAATAAATAAATAAATAAATAAAAACGAAAGATTTATGTGTTTTGAAGAGAGACCTGAGTTAAATATAAAAAATAATATTGACCAAGTTTAACCTACTTCAAGTCATTTTCACTAAAGAAAAACGTCAATTCTGTTTGGTATACTTATGGATCGGATCGAAAAGCGATGGCAAAGTCGGATCTGGAGCAATCACAGAAAGAGAAGTGTTTTGAGAAAAGTTGCCATCCGACTAGAGCAACACAGATAATTGGAGCTGAACTCCACACAATTTGGTAGGCACATCACATCTATCTATCCAAGGCCGAACATGTGTGGTCAAAGATGAATGCGTTGTCGTGTTATCATTGTGCCATTCAACAATTTGCCAACTCTGGTCGGTTCTGGCCAATCGTATCCTTCAAACTGTCTATCTGACCCCCCCCCCCCCCCACCCCCCCCCCCCCCCACCCCCCCCCCCCCCCACCCCCCCCCCCCCCCACCCCCCCCCCCCCCCACCCCCCCCCCCCCCCACCCCCCCCCCCCCCCACCCCCCCCCCCCCCCACCCCCCCCCCCCCCCACCCCCCCCCCCCCCCACCCCCCCCCCCCCCCACCCCCCCCCCCCCCCACCCCCCCCCCCCCCCACCCCCCCCCCCCCCCACCCCCCCCCCCCCCCACCCCCCCCCCCCCCCACCCCCCCCCCCCCCCACCCCCCCCCCCCCCCACCCCCCCCCCCCCCCACCCCCCCCCCCCCCCACCCCCCCCCCCCCCCACCCCCCCCCCCCCCCACCCCCCCCCCCCCCCACCCCCCCCCCCCCCCACCCCCCCCCCCCCCCACCCCCCCCCCCCCCCACCCCCCCCCCCCCCCACCCCCCCCCCCCCCCACCCCCCCCCCCCCCCACCCCCCCCCCCCCCCACCCCCCCCCCCCCCCACCCCAGTCGTAAGTTGTTGACTTATACTGCAGCCAGTCACTATGTGGTGTGGTAGTCGTAAGTTGTGGACTTATACTGCAGTCAGTCACTATGTGGTGTGGTAGTCGTAAGTTGTTGACTTATACTGCAGTCAGTCACTATGTGGTGTAGTAGTCGTAAGTTGTTGACTTATACTGCAGTCAGTCACTATGTGGTGTAGTAGTCGTAAGTTGTTGACTTATACTGCAGTCAGTCACTATGTGGTGTGGTAGTCGTAAGTTGTTGACTTATACTGCAGTCAGTCACTATGTGGGGTGGTAGTCGTAAGTTGTTGACTTATACTGCAGCCAGTCACTATGTGGTGTGGTAGTCGTAAGTTGTGGACTTATACTGCAGTCAGTCACTATGTGGTGTGGTAGTCGTAAGTTGTGGACTTATACTGCAGCCAGTCACTATGTGGTGTGGTAGTCGTAAGTTGTGGACTTATACTGCAGTCAGTCACTATGTGGGGTGGTAGTCGTAAGTTGTGGACTTATACTGCAGTCAGTCACGATGCGGTGTGGTAGTAGTAAGTTGTGGACTTATACTGCAGCCAGTCACTATGCGGTGTGGTAGTAGTAAGTTGTGGACTTATACTGCAGCCAGTCACTATGCGGTGTGGTAGTAGTAAGTTGTGGACTTATACTGCAGCCAGTCACTATGCGGTGTGGTAGTAGTAAGTTGTGGACTTATACTGCAGCCAGTCACTATGCGGTGTGGTAGTAGTAAGTTGTGGACTTATACTGCAGCCAGTCACGATGCGGTGTGGTAGTAGTAAGTTGTGGACTTATACTGCAGCCAGTCACTATGCGGTGTGGTAGTAGTAAGTTGTGGACTTATACTGCAGCCAGTCACTATGCGGTGTGGTAGTAGTAAGTTGTGGACTTATACTGCAGCCAGTCACTATGCGGTGTGGTAGTAGTAAGTTGTGGACTTATACTGCAGCCAGTCACTATGCGGTGTGGTAGTAGTAAGTTGCGGACTTATACTGCAGCCAGTCACTATGCGGTGTGGTAGTAGTAAGTTGTGGACTTATACTGCAGTCAGTCACTATGTGGTGTGGTAGTCGTAAGTTGTGGACTTATACTGCATCCAGTCACTATTTGGTGTGGTAGTAGTAAGTTGTGGACTTATACTGCATCCAGTCACTATTTGGTGTGGTAGTAGTAAGTTGTGGACTTATACTGCAGCCAGTCACTATGCGGTGTGGTAGTAGTAAGTTGTGGACTTATACTGCAGCCAGTCACTATGCGGTGTGGTAGTAGTAAGTTGTGGACTTATACTGCAGCCAGTCACTATGCGGTGTGGTAGTAGTAAGTTGTGGACTTATACTGCAGAAATTCAAAATGCGGTGTGTTAGTATGAAGTTGTGGACTTATAAAGCAGACAGTCACTATGTGGGGTGGTAGTCGTAAGTTGTGGACTTATACTGCAGTCAGTCACTATGTGGTGTGGTAGTCGTAAGTTGTGGACTTATACTGCAGTCAGTCACTATGCGGTGTGGTAGTAGTAAGTTGTGGACTTATACTGCAGCCAGTCACTATGTTGTGTGGTAGTAGTAAGTTGTGGACTTATACTGCAGGCAGACAGTGAGTCGTGTGGTGCACGTATGTTGTGCATTTATACTGCAGTCACTCAGATGGAAATAATCAAAGTCAGGGGGAAAATCAATTATTTCGGCCCAACGTAGGTGAGTTTTTGATAATTTAAAAAAGGTGTCATGTACATGAGCAGTCGTGGCCGAGTGGTTAAGGCGTCTGACTAGAAATCAGATTCCCTCTGGGAGCGTAGGTTCCAATCCTACCGGCTGCGGAATTTTTTTTTTTCTTTGGCAGAATGAAAATTGAGGTACAGCATTATTTTTCGTGGTAGTAGTAAGTTGTGTACTTATACTGCAGTCAGTCGGTAAGTGGTGTGGAAGTCGTAACTTGTGCAATTATACTGCAGTCAATCGGTAAGTGGTGTGGTAGTCGTAAGTTGTGTACTTATACTGCAGTCAGTCGGGAAGTGGTGTGGAAGTCGTAACTTGTGCACTTATACTGCAGTCAGTCGGTAAGTGGGGTGGTAGTCGTAAGTTGTGCAGTTATACTGCAGACAGTCACTAAGTGGTGTGGTTGTCGTATTTTGTGCACTTCATACCGCAGCCAGTCACTAAGTGGTGTGGTAGTCGTAACTTGTGCACTTATACTGCAGTCAGTCAGTGAGTGGTGTGGTAGTCGTAACTTGTCCATTTATACTGCAGTCAGTCGGTAAGTGGTGTGGTAGTCGTAAGTTGTTCTTTTATACTGCAGTCAGTCGGTATGTGGGGTAGTCGTAACTTGTGCACTTAAACTGCGGCCAGTCACTGGGTGGCGTGGTAGTAAGTTGTGCACTTACACTGCAGTCTGTCAGTAAGTTGTGCACTTATACTTCAGTCAGTCAGTAAGTGTTTGATAGTTAGGTGTTCCTCACGTATAGGCCTCTCTATGCTAGTCACATTGGGGTAATACAAGCCGTGTAAGTACAACTTGTTGTCTGCCTTGTAATTGCTGACCAATGTACAAACAAGGCGGGCACTAAGGTGAACCTAATGCCGGAGCCTCTACCAGCTGTCCAAATACACCTATCGGTCAGGCAATGTTTCCTTTATACATGTACCAATACTCTCATCTTGTTACAATGAACCACTGCTCTGTCCATACAATACAGCCCCTACAACTCCATCCCAGTTCCTATATCAGCCCCAAACCATCTCATTATCCAAGGATAGGTTCTGGGTATGGCCGTGCAAACCTAGTACGTATACCTTAGTCACCTTTAGCTGTTCACCTATTCGGATTGTACTTATGACGCATTTTAGTAAAATTTCAAGACATTTCCATCAATACTACCAATAATTTTGAAAGGACCTCATTTTCGTCAATTTCTAGACAATGGGGTCCGTTCAAAATTATATATATTAGTTTTGAAGAATAAATGGGAATGAGTCGCTAGTCAATCCCTCTCCACTGTTTGACACACAGTGAATATTTCAAATCACAATCATGGACAGTATTTATTATAATTTAATATTTTCTATAATGTACATATTTCATGTCAAAAACCGTTCGGATCACTCATTGTTTAGAATGTTTGGAAAGAGTCTGTTGTGAGAAAAGAGCAATTCTAATAATGCCATTTCACAAGGAAATAAGTTAACACGATTAACTGTGCTAGCCTCCCGACACCCACCACTCCCTCTTGAGGGTTAGCAACATTGTTTTACTTAAATTATCTATTCAAACCATTAGTTTACCTGGTGTAAACAAACCATAAATAAATAAATAGTACTTAGCTAAAAATAATTAAATTGATATTCAACAAGCTAGATGAGGTGAAGAGATTGCAGCCATCCCTGCTTCCTAAATTATAGTTTAAACAATCATATCGAGTTTAATCAACTATTGTCTTTTGTTATAATGATATTACCATGTAACGTTTTAGAGATATAGATTGTTTTTTATATAACGTCAACATATCGGAGAAAGTAAGATAGATATACCGAAATTAAGAACCATGCTGGTGTAGCTTATTATCATGGAGGAGTTAGAGCTAATTCACATACCGAGTTTTATTTAGTTCGGTTGAGTCTTTTGTCCCAAATAAAATTGTTCACTCCCGGTATAGTTTTTAGCGTATAACTCATTTATATTTCGCTATAAGACAAAAGTGTATACAACAAAAGTTACTCTAAATAACAAAATAATCAATTTTCTTATAGGCATGTTTGCCGAAAACACAATAGGGGACGAAATATTCCTATTTTTAATTTCAGGCCCCACTTCTCGTCGCCTTTGAGAATATTAGTGTAGCCTAAAGTGTTAAGTTGTGTTCGTAGTAATACACGTTTGGGCGTGAAGAGGTAACGAACAAATTACACAGATACCGAACCCAAAAATGGTTGGTATCGGTTCATTTCTATGTGAAATTTCCAAAGTATCGTTAAATTTTGAAAAAAAAAAAAAAAAAATGTGAATACAGAAATTTTTGTTCAATAATTTATTCATGTTTTTCTTCTTCCCCTATCCATCCCTAATCATGTATTATCCCTGCTATGTACAATTGCATTAATTCCCTCTAAAATCGAATTAAAGTATTATGAAATAATCAAAGTCAAGGGGAAAATCAATTATTTCGGCCCAATGTAGGTGTGTTTTTGATCATTTAAAAACATTGCTATGTACATGAGCAGTCGTGGCCGAGTGGTTAAGGCGTCTGACTAGAAATCAGATTCCCTCTGGGAGCGTAGGTTCGAATCCTACCGGCTGCGGCAGATTTTTTAATGTAATTGGCACCAACATTTTTTTTCTTTGGCAGAATGGAAATTGCAGTACCTCCAGATTCAGGAAGTACTACTGTACCAAATAAATGTCTCAAAATCGTCTTTTTGTCAACTATATTTTTATACACTTACTTCTATTATTTCACTATAAATTTATAACTTTAACTACGTTTTTATTTTGGAATTTGTAGGTTTGAATCCTATCGACGGAGAACATTTTTAATGCACTAATGAAATTTTCAACATTCTTTTTCTACAATTCACTAAGAAATACTTGAAGGAAATGCAAAAGTTCCAAATATAAATCTGAAAACCGCTTTTCTAACGATTATATTCTGATAAAACTATTAGATCAATTATTCTAATGTTTTTCCAGTATCAATTCATAACCTTCGCAATTAAATAACAAACAGAAAAACTCAAAAATATTCTATCCATTGTAATCATATTTGAATTTATATAGTGAATACAAGAAAATGATTAAATAACACTAATTCCAAACGAAAAAACTTTTTTTATCACAGCACTGTTGTTGGAAGTGAAGAATATTGTGCAGTTGGTGAGATGAAAAACACAAGATGTATTCAATAGCCTTGGAAAGTGCTTAGCGATGAAATTAAAAACGTTCGAAGATTTTGACGTTTTCTACTCTCCAAGTGAAAAATATTTTTGTTTAATAATCTAGCGTGATCACTTAATATCAGTAATATTCTGTAAACTTTAAACACATTTTAAAGTGATCACATTGTCTAGAGGAGGGCACTGATGATGGAGCCTAAGACCTGAAAGCCCTTCAGGAATTGAATAAATAACTGTGAAGGAACGAGGCCTCTGAATTCTTATCGAGATTCCTTCACTATCCGTCACCCCGGGAATGGAATTAAAAATAGATTTATAAAATATCACACGTTTGACTATGTACTAATATATAGGACCTACTTATATATACCTTTCTTGTTATGTCTACCTGGATTGGTTTGTTTTTTTAGTTTTAAGGTGCACTTAGCGGCAGGCCTTGGGCAAATGAAGTCGAGGGTTCGATTCCAGCGACGAAAACATGCAGACCATTTGTGTGACGTTTTATTTAAAATTTAAATAAGGCAACTATAATAAAAATAAATCCTGCCGTTCTGAACTAATTTATTTCCCGTGTACTGGAAATTTATCTTCCATTTTAAAGGTTAAAATTATTTTTGAATGTTTCTTCTGCTGCCATCGTAAGTTAGGTTGCTGGTCTAACTGCTAGAGTTCGCTCTTCCTTCCACCGTCATCTTCAGGATCTGAAAACTAGTTCTTGCAATCAGTGTTAGTTTCGGAAGATGCTCTTTGATAAATTACTTCCTTTTATATTTGTCCTTTGTAAGACTTAATATCATTTAATACGCTCTCTTAAACAATACACCACATGTCAACAAAAGTCCGTCACGCAGGGGCTGCGTAAACTAAGCAGATTTCACATGTGAAGTTTTACAATAGAGAAATCTGCATACTGGTAACACAAAACCACCATGATTAAATACAAACGGTAATAAGAAATCTTTCAGTTAATTAAAATAAATTCCCAACTGAAACGGCTTCTGAATTGTAAGAATAATTTATATTTTAATAGCTCAAATTTTAGTAGTCCAAGAACTAAAGAAGGGGGGGGGATGAACAGAACGTATTTGCATAAATCTCACAAAGTAAGGAAGGTAAGGTAAGGTTAGAAACGACAGGTAAGGTTAGAAGAAGCTTCCACCTGAGCCGAACAGTTAACGGAAACGGCCGAACTAATCCGAACATACCCCTCCACCACATGTCCCATAGACTTCATAAAAATGCAAATATCTCGGTTAATATTCAAGATAGAGAATATATGTATATAACAATATTTATAGTAAATTTACTTTGCAATAAGATTGATTCTATAGAATGTTTCGATCCGACGTATAGTAACGGAGATATTTTGAAATTCCGAATATCCTCTCCTCTAACCCCCCCCCTCGCACTGGTCCGATTTCGTTAACGAACTTGATCTTTCTTTTTACATAAAACAACTAAATATCGAGTTTGGTAACGATTAAACAATAATTGCGACCGCTAGAGCGGTAACAGACAAATATATATATACCTATACAGTTTTGAACGGACCTCATTTTCGTCATTTACTGGGTAGGATCGATGGACATTTGAAGAAAAAAATCGAATATTCCGCCATAAGTACAACCTCAATAGCTGATTTCCCTTAAGGCAAATCTGCTAAAAATCATAAAAAAATTAAAAAAAAAATTGTAAACACAAACCACTTCTTATACGCACATTAGAAAATTCCTCAGACTCAAACATTTTACAGACTCCTATGTACAACAATACTTTACTATCACTTCCTCCTTGGAGAGTAAATAACTTATATATTGATTTAACCTTAACAAAATTTAATAAAAATGATCCCCTTTCTTCAAAATTGTATATGACTGCATTTAACTCCATTACTGCAAATAACCCAAACGCACTGTAGACTTTCACGGACGGATCCAAGACTGACTTTGGAACAGCAGCTGCTGCACTCATTGACGACCACACATATGCCAAAAGATTAAATTGCACATCAAGTATTTATACTATAATCCTACTTGTAGAAAACATAAAATAATCAAAATCGCCAAATAATTTTATTTTCGGACTCTCTAAGTTCTTTACTCTCTTAAAAAAACATATATTGCACTCATCCTATTATAACAAACATTTTTGAACACATTCAAAATCAACAAAATCACGTAACATTGGTGTGGCTACCAGGACATCAGAATATTGGACGAAGCACTGAAGTTGACATGCTCGCAAAACTAACGACAAAAAACACCAATACTGACATTAAAAAAATAACTTCGGACGACCTACAAAACTACATTAAAACTAACATACTCCAAGAATGGCAACAAGACTGGTTATTAACAGACAACAAACTGAGACAAATTAAAACAACATGTAAGGCATGGAGTGATAAATATGAAGCATTTACACGGAGAGACGAAATAGTCCTTACGAGACTGCGTATAGGTCATTCTCTCCTAACCGATGGCTATCTATTTGATAAGAAAAGAATGCCTAACTGCAATGTGTGTAATGTTCCGCTTACAATAAAACACATACTAACAGACTGCAAAAGACGTGACCATCTTAAGATCCCTCATGACTTAAACGACTTACTGAAGGTAGCCCACACATTCCCATAATACTCCAACATTTACATGACATTAACATATACTCACAAATTTAGAAGTATTACATTTTAAAATCATTCTTAAATTAAATCTTTTTAACCCCAGCTAAAATGTTTTACTATATGTGTGTTTGTGTGTGTGTGTGTGTGTGTGTGTGTGCGTGCGCGTGTGTTTGTATGTGTGATAGAGAAAGTGGGAGCATATGATTGTGAATATTTTAGATATTACAAAATTTAATGTGTTCCTTTTATTAATGCACATACTATTTTTTATTTTTTTTTTTATTTTAGTTTTAATTTTAACTATTGAAAGCATGTAATTGTTTCCGTAATTTTATTAGTCTTTATAGTGTTTAATTGTCTAGTTTCCTTACAAGATATTTTTTTTTTGTTTTTGAATTTAATGCGTCGTTTTAGTTTGTTTGTTGATTCGTATTTTTTTTGTCTCTTCATGCGTTTTGTTATTTGGTTGTGTTCTGTTATTTAGTTGCGTTTTGTTATTTGGTTGTGTTCTGTTATTTAGTTGCGTTTTGTTATTTGGTTGCGTTTTGTTATTTGGTTGCGTTTTGTTATTTGGTTGAGTTTTGTAATTTCGTTGCGTTTTTAGTTTGTTCTGTTCTAATTGTATTGTTTAATTTTTTCTTGTTACTGTTTTCATTTTTGTATTTTGTTTATATTCATTGTTGTTGTTTTTTGATGATCAATATTGCCTCGCAGCGAACGCTCCACAATAAATAAATAAAATAATACTCCCACATTGAGTTTCTCATGTGACTCTAGGCCGAATCTTGATCCATTTTCAGCAAGTTGTACAGCTGAGTCGAGCTGATAGTGGCGAGTTGAATTGCAGAATGGTCTCCCATTTTAGGAGATTTATCTGTTGTCTCATTACCATAAAGCCAACATGTCCTGGGATCCACACTCCACTCCCATTTATAGCACAACTACTCATTCACTCTACAAAAAAAAAAAAATATCCTTCACGGATGAAATTCGTATGCTGAGCATATTTCTACGTTCATTGTCGGCGTTATATCGTCCTTATAGGCTTTGATTGTAAAGCATGTAAACTCATGTAACAAAAAACTGGCACTTGCGCAATGGGAATAGCTTTTGGCATAAGTTATGCGGCAATAAGCTCCCGCACAGCAAGAAGTAGAGCCTTGCCTTGGAATACTTCAACAAGTACTAAAGAAGGGATGAAGATATGATGTGCCATCTTAGAATTGGCTGCACAAGGCTTGCTGTCAGCACCGTCACTCAGGAGCTGCGTAAACTGATAATGTGATGTTTAACAATAGATAAATCTACATACTAGTAACACAATAGCACCGCCAACATCAAGTGAATAGATACAAACGATAATAAGAAACCTCCAGACGGGAACCACCTCAAACGTAAATAAATAGGTCTTCCAACTTCTCACAGGCAAGAAAAACAATTACGGAAACATATCAGAATATAACATATTAATTTTATTGATAACTATTTACTACATCTAGTACTGTAATTTATAATGGATCAGAATAATTTTTATCTCAATCAATCAAATTTTAGTTGTCCAAGAACTTAAGAAGGGGGGGGGGGTCACGATATTTGCATTTATCTTGTATAATAAAGGTCTCTTGAAAACAATTTATGGCATTTAAGCTTCGAATAATGGTGTTTATGTAACATGAGTAGAAGTAGGGATTTGCTGAAGGCTTAAAACTGAAAAATGCAAATATATCGGTTAATATTCAAGATACAGAATAAATGTATATCAATATTTATAGTACATTTAATTTGAAATGAGATTGGTCATATACAATATTTTGATACGACGCATAGTAACGGAGAGATTTCGAATTTTCGAAAATCCCCCTCTTAACCCCCCTCCCACTGGTCCGATTTCAGCCATTAAAGAACTTGATCTGTCTTTTTGCATAAAGAGTTTAAATATCGAGTTTGGTAACGATCAAACAAAAATTGCAACCGCTACAGCGTTGACAGACAAATACCCATATATATAAAATTGTAACCGCTGTCTGTACATTGATTTTTTTCGCGAAATTTCACGATAACTTTTCGTTTCACATGTCATAGACACCATAACTGCATTTTGTTTCTTTCGTGTATGTTTTTTTGTTTGTTTGTTACCTTTTCACGCATAAACGGCTGAACCGAATTTTATGAAACTTGGTATGTATATTACTACTAGCCCACCTTAGACTTTAGGCTATACTAATATTCTCTGAGACGAATAAAAATGGGGGTTATAAGGGAGGCCTGAAATTAAAAATAGCAATATTTCGTTTCCTATTGGTTTTTAGGCAAATATTCACATAACAAAAGTTATTTATTTTATTATTTAGAGTAACTTTTGTTATATACACTTTCGTCGTATACCTAAATATAAATGAGATATACGCTAAAAATTATAGCGGAAGTCAACAATTTTATTTGGCACAAAAGAATCAACCGAACTAAATAAAACTCGGTACGTGTATTAGGACTAACGCCTTCATTATAACAAGCCATACCAACATTTCTAGGGACGGGCAGGAGTGGGGGTTGTAAGGGAGGCCAGAAATTAAATATAGCGGTATTCCGTTTCCTATTGGTTTTCTGGCAAATATAAACATAACAAAAGTTGTTTATTTTGTTATTTAGAGTAACTTTTGTTATACACACTTTTATCGTATACCGAATTATAAACGAGATATACGCTAAAACCTATAGCGGAAGTGAACAATTTTATCTGGGACAAAAGACCTAACAAAAAAAAAATAATACTCGGTATGTGTATTAGCACTGACGCTTTCATTATGACAAGCCATACCGACATTTCTAGGGACGGGCAGGAGTGGGGGTTGTAAGGGATGCCTGAATTTAAAAATAGGAGTATTTCGTTTTCTATTCGTTTTCGGCAAATACGAACATAACAAAAGTTGTTTATTTTATTTTTTAGAGTAACTTTTGTCATATTCATTTTTGTCTTTTAACAAAGAATAAACGAGATATATCTACACTATAAATAAGCTAAAGCGGGAGTCAACTATTTCATTGGGCGCTAACAATTAAACCGAACTTAAAAAAACTTGGTATGTCAATTAGCGTTAATTCTTCCATGATTATTAGCTATATTAAAATGTTTAGGGGTCATTCCATCTCAAATCATCCAGCAAAATGTAAAAATGTCACCCATGGTTTCAGATTTCAATGAAAATTTTTTTAACAACACTTTTTACCTTCCTTATGAAGAATACAAAATTTCACTTTGATATCTCCAGTAGTTTTTGTGAAAAAAAATGGTGAAATATTGAGAAAGTTTGTGCAACTGACATTTTTAAGGTTGCTTATTTGGACACATTGTATTAGAAAAAAATCATAACTTTAGTGATTTTCAACATATCAAGATAAAATTTTCACTAAAGTGTTCACAAAAGCATGGAGATACAGGAAAAAAATAAATTGATGATCATATTAAAATATAAGCCCTCCCAAAATTTCACTAACTGCATCCTTATTAAATTTTTTTTTTAAGAAACCCCAATTTTTCAAATATGCTTTTGCACATGAGGCAGAATACTTACGCAAGCAAACTTTTTTTTAAATTATGCGTTAATGTGCAAACTAAAATACTATGAAAGAAAAACAATGGCTTTTTGAGTGCTTATGCATTTTTTTGGAGATAAACCAAAATAATTTGGAATTTTCTCAAAAAATTCTATTCTATGAACAAATATGAAAAATAATAACAAAAAAAATTAAGTAATGGTTAGTTTAGGTGTAGACCTTTTAAAAAGACTTACGAATTTAAAAAAAATTTCCTTGGTTTAATTAAAATGTAATATTTATTTACAGAATTGATAAATAGGGAAGGATGCACATAAAAGATTGAAAAAATTAAATCTCTATTAAATGACAAATTACCATTTGAAAAACTGGAAGAATTGGATTATCTTATATGTATTATAAATCTTTAAATATATTACCATTTAGGGATGCCTTCTTTTTCAAATCAAGAGGCATTGTTTTTGAATGTCAGTTATGTCCTTTTCAGGGATATTTTACACTCTACCAGTCTTGTTGTTGGTGCAGTGTTAGGTTAGCATCTTATCAGAAATGAAAATGGTAATTTTTAATTTATTCCATAAAAGTACAATATAATATATATATATATATATATATATATATATATATTTATATTCATATATATATATATATATATAAATTTAATTCACTTAAGAAAAAAAAGACATTAAAAAATCAGTAAATATTTTAATATAATTATTTTATTTGACATATTGCAGATAATTTATTTATTTAGCGCAGTGCAGTTTGAAATTCGTGAAAACTATGTAAATTAATAAATGGTATATAACGTTTTTACAGCATGACATTAAATTATAATAATGAAAAAGTTTACTTTCCATTTTTTAGTAAATCTAAATCCCTGTACTTTTATATTCATGGGAAAAAAAGGAGTCATTTTTTAATCTGCTTTTGCAAGTATGTACCAAAGAAAAGATCTTAATTACATTTCCTTCCCTTTTTAGTAACTTTTTATAAATTAACAAAAAACAAAAAAAAAACTGTCTACCCATGCACACACATAAAAGAAAAATGGCCATTTTATAATTATTATCAAAATAATATTTATGATTTATTACTATTGTTGTTTGTTTAATGCATTTATATGCTGTGAAAAATTTAAAATTAAAACCAGTTTCTATAAAGTATTAATTCTATTTATGTCTGAAAGCTGAAAAATAGTTATTAGTACTTATAAAGTAAAATTCAGTAGTAGAGGAGAATATAAAAAATAATCATGTGCTATGCAATATGCCAATTAAAATAATTATATTAAAATATTTAATGATTATTTAATGTATTTTGTTTCTTAAGTGAATTAAATTTATATATATATATATATATATATATATATTAATATATATATATATATATATATATATATATATATATTGTACTTTTATGGAATAAATGAAAAATTACCATTTTATTAATTTTATAATATTATTAATTTTTTTTGTTATTATTTTTCATATTTGTTCATAGAATAGAATTTTTTGAGAAAATTCCAAATTATTTTTGTTTATCTCCAAAAAAATGCATAAGCACTCAAAAAGCCATTGTTTTTCTTTCATAGTATTTTAGTTTGCACATTAACGCATAATTTAAAAAAAAGTTTGCTTGCTTAAGTATTCTGCCTCATGTGCAAAAGCATATTTGAAAAATTGGGGTTTCTTAAAAAAAAAAATTTAATAAGGATGCAGTTAGTCAAGTTTAGGAGGGGCTTATATTTTAATATGATCATCAATTTATTTTTTTCCTGTATCTCCATGCTTTTGTGAACACTTTAGTGAAAATTTTATCTTGATATGTTGAAAATCACTAAAGTTATGATTTTTTTTCTAATACAATGTGTACAAATAAGCAACCTTAAAAATGCCAGTTACACAAACTTTCTCAATATTTCAACATTTTTTTCACAAAAACTACTGGAGATATCAATGTAAAATTCTATATTCTTCATAAGGAAGGTAAAAAGTGTTGTTAAAAAAGTTTTCATTGAAATCTGAAACCATGGGTGACATGGCCTGGATGATTTGAGATGGAATGACCCTTAGGTTAGAACGGGAGTGGGGGTTATAAGGGTGGCCTGAAATAAAAATTCGCGATATTTCGTTGTCTATTTGATTTTCGACAAACATTCACATAACAAATGTTGTTTACTTTGATATTTAGATTAACTTTTGTTTTATACATTTCTCCAGGAATAATGTGTGGAGAAAGTAATTTGCGTAGAAATATTATATTATTGAAAAATTAATTCAATCTATTTTAATATTTTGTCCTTAATAACTGAAATCTATGCATAATGCACAGGAGACGGGAAATATGACAATTTGGAGGACAGTGAACACTTAATCAAAAATTAATTTTCTTATTAACAAATGCCAACGACGGGTATTAACCCTAAACACTGGGACGGGTAAATGTTAAAATATTGTGCAAAGTAAAGCCTTGCCAAAAGAATACCATCACCATTCAACCTCAAATAAATTCCCGAGCGAAGCCGGGTATCTGAGCTAGTATATATATATATATATATATATATATATATATATATATATATTATATATATATGTGTGTGTGTGTGTGTGTGTGTGTATATATATATATATAAATTTTGAACGGACCTCATTTTCGTCATCTGGGTAGGATCGATGGACATTTGAAGACATTTTTCGAAAATCGCGTCAAGAGTACGTACCTCAATAGCTGATTTCCCTTAAGGAAAATCTGCTCAAAATGCATATTTAGAATGTTATTAAGATTGTTAAAGAATTTAGTTTGTTTTATGTAATTATTAAATTGATTGACTTTTTTTATAAATGTTTGCCATGTGAGATTAAGGCCAACGCTTTAACTAACATGGCTAACCTGAGGTATCCATCAGTGAATGAAATAAACGCTCAAGGTTATAATTGCATAAATGTTAAGGGTTTAAGGGCGGTTTTAAAACGAGCGAAGAATTGTTCCTGTGAAGCTTGCGTTCGGTTCGATTTGGGCTGAAGGTGAAGGTTAGGAGTTGGCTTTTTTCCATTATAAAAGCATTGATTCTTTCTTTGGACATTTCTTTATTAATAGAGAATCAGCCGAATAGACAATGTTGGTCGTCCCTCAGCTATCGATCACATTAATAAACACTACCAATACCAAAAATAACATTTCAAAGATAATATCAAAGATTTTTTAAAAATAAAAATGGAGCCAGTGATGTAGAGCCTGGGGTGGGATACTCTCCAATTAGAAATTATATTTTGCGCCTGCAACTTTGAGGTCGGTTACTCACTAAGGACAGCTCTTCATGTCAACAATGATAATGTTACAAAAGAAATGTATATATATATATATATATATATATATATATATATATGTGTGTGTGTGTGTGTGTGTGTGTGTGTGTGTGTGTGTGGGCTGTGTAAAGTAAGAGGATTTCTCATGTGATTGAATATTACGCTTGTGACATCAACTCACATCTAGGAAGGCAGAATACAACAAAGTACGAATGACTTCATTAAAGCCTACAATAATATATAGAACAACAATTGTCGATAGTTAAACAAGATGGGTTCTATAACATTGTATTCCATATGTGGGCAACCTCTGGCCCGCGAGACATTGAAAACCCAATCAAACAAAAATATTACACTACTTACTCCAAATGAGGAAGATGAGGAGAGATTTGTGTGTTTGGCAGTACTTATAAATGCCAACAGTTCTTGTCAACGATGAAAGTTAATAAATCAAAGCATCGTACGAGGCTGACTGAAGATAATTTGGAAAATTCTTTTCGTCTTTGCATCAACTCGTACTCCTGACCAATTAACATGAAGGACTTGTAGCATATTTCCCCCCTGAAGGGTTACATTTCCCTTCTGTTCTTATAGTTTGTACTACACTTGATGTTTGGGCTATTGTGTTAGCAATGTGTATATTTATCTATTGTTAAACATCACATGGGAAATCTTTTTAGTTTACGCAGCCCCTGCGTGACAAACTTTTATTTTTCAATTCCCTTTTGTCAACTATTGATAATAACTATGGCGGCACATTTCCCTTGAAGCTGAGTCGGGGGGGGGGGGGATGTTGCTTTACTGACCTCTGGAAGGACACGATCGAACACGCAAAGCAGAATGACAGCATAATTAGCTAACTAAGCTAACAAACCCTTGGCATTACCTTACCTTCGTCAACAGCTTACCCATTCTTAACCCTTGGCATTACCTTACCTTCGTCAACACCTCACCTATTCTTAACCCTTGGCATTACCTTACCTTCGTCAACAGCTTACCCATTCTTAACCCTTGGCATTACCTTACCTTCGTCAACACCTTACCTATTCTTAACCCTTGGCATTAGCTTAAAGATATCGTCAACAGCTTACCCAAAAATATCTTAAACCCTTGGCATTACCTAAAATGTCACTCGTAAACAGCTTACCTATTCTTAACCCTTGGCATTACCTACCGTGCTCGTCAAAACAGCTTAACCTCGTGCTTTTCACCCTAAAATGTCACTCTTACCTTCTAGATTAATAGATATCCTCCGTGCTACGCTTGGCATATCACCTTACCTTCGTCAATAGCTTCACCTATTCTTAACCCTTAAAGATACCTTCCGTGCGTCAACAGCTTACCCATTCTTAACCCTTGGCATTACATTACCTTCGTCAATAGCTTACCTATTCTTAACCCTTGGCATTACCTTACCTTCGTCAACAGCTTACCCATTCTTAACCCTTGGCATTACCTTACCTTCGTCAACAGCTTACCTATTCTTAACCCTTGGCATTACCTTACCTTCGTCAATAGCTTACCTATTCTTAACCCTTGGCATTACCTTACCTTCGTCAACAGCTTACCATGTCACTTAAGTGCTTGGCTAGATTACCTTACCTTCGTCAACAGCTTACCTATTCTTAACACCTTCGTGCATTACCTTAAAACCTTCGTCAAAGTGCTTACCCATTCTTAACCCTTGGCATTACCTTACCTTCGTCAATAGCTTACCTATGTCTTAACCCTTGGCTAGATTACCTTCCTCCGTGCTAGCGCGTCAAACAGCTTACCTATTGCTTTAACCCTAAAATGCACTCAAGTGCTCTTAGATTAACAGCTTACCCGTTCTTAACGCGTGGCATTACCTTACCTTCGTCAACAGCTTACCTATTCTTAACCCCTGGCATTAAAGATATCCTTCGTCAATAGCTTACCTATTCTTAACCCTTGGCATTACCTTACCTTCGTCAACAGCTTACCTATTCTTAACCCTTGGCATTACCTTACCTTCGTGCTTTCACCCTAAAATGTCACTCAAGTGCTCTCTACCTTAAAGATATCCTCCGTGCTACGCGTCAAAAATATCACCTTCGTGCTTTCACCCTAAAATGTCACTGTTTCATTTTATATATCGATATTTGCCTTAGTCAACTATTAATGGTGGTTGGAAAGAAGACTGTGTAATAAGGATGTTATCAGAGCTGATATTATAGCTTGGGACAATAGCTTATATAAAGCCCTTTGATGTTATACCGACATTTATCCTTTCAGCAAAAAAGAACCTTAAAAAAAGCTGTTCTTTAGTTGCTTAAAGGAAACTCGTCCAAGCATCTAACTATAAAGCATCGCCTACGCACTTCACTGACAATCTCTCTCAGCAAAACCTCTCCAGAGAATATACCTTATTTTTTTTTCATATTTATCAAAATGGCTATACATAAAAAGTACTTTGTGATTTTATGTTTAAATTACGACCTCCTGTTGACTTAATAAAAAATATAAATAAATGTAAACATTTTCTTTTGGTTTTATTTCTCAAAAGAGTGATTTCTGTTTATTTCGGTCAACATTCTGTTTGGGTAGTTATAATTCAAAACTACGAGACATTTTGGGAATTACTTTCTTTTTCAAATAACTTTGGGTATGCTGAATCAATTATTTTCCTTAGTTTTAATCACTTTCATTTTGTGTATAAAAAACGTAATTGAGACATGAAGTTCTTTAAATTTATTTTCAAACAAAGATTATATTTTAGAAGATTGGGCAAAAGAGCTTTACTCCTGGAGATGACTGGCTTTCCTCGAAATATTTATATTTGTGTTTTGGGGGTTTGAAGCGCATTCTTGTATCTTGTTTCATGATGATGTCTGTATTCTATTTCTGCAAACTAACTTCATATTCGGTTTGGCAAACAATTTACGAAGGTTTTATCGTAGGACATTTCACAACTTTCTACATTAATGGCGATATGGAAATCGAACTCAATAATTGAATTGCCTTAAAGGAAAGCCACTACAAAGAGATAAACAGTTAGCAGAAAATTACAGGCCGATATCCCTTCTGCCTGTCTTTTCAAACATCTTTCACGAATTTATTATTTAGCGTTCAATTTTTCAGAAATTGTAATATCTCAGTTGCGGAGAAATTTTTCCTGAAAATCACCAATAATGGCCAAGAAAGGCTTCTATCCTGATAGATCAAGGAATATTATGTAAGAAGTCAGATCATTATGAAATTAGAGTGATTTCTCCTCGACTTGTGTAATGCTAAACAGAAAGTTTATGTCTACCAAGATAATGGGTATTGAATTTTTCCTGAATGGCAGGCAATTCCTTGCGGACTTCAGGGAATTGAATTTTAGGACCATTACTGTTTTGAATCTACATTAACGACTTACTAGAGAACCTTTTATCCACTGAATTTATACATTATAGTTGGCGGCACAACTTGTAGAAGGTATGGAACCTAATCAGAAATAACTTGTATAACTCTGTTGCCTGATTAGCGTTGCAGCTAGCATCTAGTGCCAAAACCCACGAGATGCTAGCTGAGGACCGCACTAAATGATATCAAAAGCAGAGGACCAAATTCCAAATTCTGCTTTTGATATCATTCAGTGCGGTCCTTAGCTAGCATCTTGTGGAATTTGGCCCTCTGCTTTTGATATCATTCACTGGGCCCTCAGCTAGCATCTTGTGGGATTTGGCCCTCTGCTTTTGATATCATTCAGTGTGGTCCTTAGCTAGCATCTTGTGGAATTTGGCCCTCTGCTTTTGATATCATTCACTGGGCCCTCAGCTAGCATCTTGTGGAATTTGGCCCTCTGCTTTTGATATCATTCACTGGGCCCTCAGCTAGAATCTTGTGGAATTTGGCCCTCTGCTTTTGATATCATTCACTGGGTCCTCAGCTAGCATCTTGTGGAATTTGGCCCTCTGCTTTTGATATCATTCACTGGGCCCTCAGCTAGCATCTTGTGGAATTTGGCCCTCTGCTTTTGATATCATTCACTGGGTCCTCAGTTAGCATCTTGCGGGATTTGGCCCTCTGCTTTTGATATCATTCACTGGGCCCTCAGCTAGCATCTTGTGGAATTTGGCCCTCTGCTTTTGATATCATTCACTGGGTCCTCAGTTAGCATCTTGCGGGATTTGGCCCTCTGCTTTTGATACCACTCAGTGTGGTCCTCAGCTAGCATCTTGTGGGATTTGGCCCTCTGCTTTTGATATCATTCAGCGTGGTCCTCAGGTAGCATCTTGTGGAATTGGCCCTCTGCTTTTGATATCATTCAGTGTGGTCCTCAGCTAGCATCTTGTGGAATTTGGCCCTCTGCTTTTGATATCATTCACTGGGCCCTCAGCTAGCATCTTGTGGAATTTGGCCCTCTGCTTTTTATATCACTCAGTGTGGTCCTCAGCTAGCATCTTGTGGGATTTGGCCCTCTGCTTTTGATATCATTCACTGGGTCCTCAGCTAGCATCTTGTGGAATTTGGCCCTCTGCTTTTGATATCATTCAGCGTGGTCCTCAGCTAGCATCTTGTGGAATTTGGCCCTCTGCTTTTGATATCATTCAGTGTGGTCCTCAGCTAGCATCTGGTGGATTTGGCCCTCTGCTTTTGATATCATTCAGCGTGGTCCTCAGCTAGCATCTTGTGGTTTTTGGCCGTCTGCTTTTGATATCATTCAGCGTGGCCCTCAGCTAGCATCTTGTGGAATTGGCCCTCTGCTTTTTATATAAATCACACGTTCCTACGCGAGCAACTTGTGTGATTTGGCCATCTGCTTTTGATATAATTCATAGTGGTCCTCAGCTAGCCTCGGGGGGGATTTGGCCCTCTGCTTTTGATATCATTCAGTGTGGTCCTCAGCTAGCATCTTGTGGGATTTGGCCCTCTGCTTTTGATATCATTCAGCGTGGTCCTCAGCTAGCATCTAGTGGGATTGGCCCGATGCTTTTGATATCATTCAGCGGGGTCCTCAGCTAGCATCTAGTGGGATTTGGCCCTCTGCTTTTGATATCATTCAGCGTGGTCCTCAGCTAGCATCTAGTGGGATTTGGCCCTCTGCTTTTGATATCATTCAGCGTGGTCCTCAGCTAGCATCTAGTGGGATTTGGCCCTCTGCTTTTGATATCATTCAGCGTGGTCCTCTGCTAGCATCTTGTGGAATTGGCCCTCTGCTTTTGATATCATTGACTGGGTCCTCAGCTAGCATCTTGTGGGATTTGACCCTCTGCTTTTGATATAATTCAGCGTGGTCCTCAGCTAGCATCTTGTGGAATTTGGCCCTCTGCTTTTGAAAAAACTCAGCGTGGTCCTCAGCTAGCATCTAGTGGGATTTGGCCCTCTGCTTTTGATATCATTCAGCGTGGTCCTCAGCTAGCATCTAGTGGGATTTGGCCCTCTGCTTTTGATATCATTCAGCGTGGTCCTCAGCTAGCATCTAGTGGGATTTGGCCCTCTGCTTTTGATATCATTCAGCGTGGTCCTCAGCTAGCATCTTGTGGAATTTGGCCCTCTGCTTTTGATATCATTCACTGGGTCCTCAGCTAGCATCTTGTGGAATTTGGCCCTCTGCTTTTGATATCATTCAGCGTGGTCCTCAGCTAGCATCTTGTGGGATTTGGCCCTCTGCTTTTGATATCATTCAGCGTGGTCCTCAGCTAGCATCTTGTGGAATTTGGCCCTCTGCTTTTGATATCATTCAGTGTGGTCCTCAGCTAGCATCTTGTGGGATTTGGCCCTCTGCTTTTGATATCATTCAGCTGGGTCCTCAGCTAGCATCTTGTGGAATTTGGCCCTCTGATTTTGATATGATTGACTTGGTCCTCAGATAGCATCTTGTGGGATTTGTCCCTCTGCTTTTGATATCATTCAGCGTGGTCCTCAGCTAGCATCTTGTGGAATTTGGCCCTCTGCTTTTGATATCATTCAGCTGGGTCCTCAACTAGCATCGTGTGGAATTTGGCCCTCTGCTTTTGATATCATTCAGCGTGGTCCTCAGCTAGCATCTTGTGGAATTTGGCCCTCTGCTTTTGATATCATTCAGTGTGGTCCTCAGCTAGCATCTAGTGGGATTTGGCCCTCTGCTTTTGATATCATTCACTGGGTCCTCAGCTAGCATCTAGTGGAATTTGGCCCTCTGCTTTTGATATCATTCAGCGTGGTCCTCAGCTAGCATCTTGTCGAATTTGGCCCTCTGCTTTTGATATCATTCACTGGGTCCTCAGCTAGCATCTTGTGGGATTTGGCCCTCTGCTTTTGATATCATTCAGCGTGCTCCTCAGCTAGCATCTTGTGGAATTTGGCCCTCTTCTTTTGATATCACTCACTGGGTCCTCAGCTAGCATCTTGTGGTATTCGGCCCTCTGCTTTTGATATCACTCAGGGTGGTCGTCAGCTAGCATCTTGTGGGATTTGGCCCTCTGCTTTTGATATCATTCAGCGTGGTCCTCAACTAGCATCTTGTGGAATTGGCCCTCTGCTTTTGATATCATTCACTGGGTCCTAAGCTAGCATGTTGGGGTATTTGGCCCTCTGCTTTTGATAACATTCAGGGTGGTCCTCAGCTAGCATCTTGTGGAATTTGGCCCTCTGCTTTTGATATCATTCAGCGTGGTCCTCAGCTAGCATCTTGTGGGAATTTGGCCCTCTGCTTTTGATATTCAGCGTGGTCCTCAACTAGCATCTTGTGGAATTGGCCCTCTGCTTTTGCTATCACTTTGTGTGGTCCTCAGCTAGCATCTTGTGGGATTTGGCCCTCTGCTTTTGATATCATTCAGCGTGGTCCTCAGCTAGCATCTTGTGGAATTTGGCCCTCTGCTTTTGATATCATTCACTGGGTCCTCAGCTAGCATCTTGTGGAATTTGGCCCTCTGCTTTTGATATCATTCAGCGTGGTCCTCAGCTAGCATCTTGTGTGATTTGGCCCTCGGCTTTTGATATCATTCATCGTGGTCCTCAGCTAGCATCTTGTGGCATTTTGCCCTCTGCTTTTGATATCACTCAGTGTGGTCCTCAGCTAGCATCTTGTGGGATTTGGCCCTCTGCTTTTGATATCATTCAGCGTGGTCCTCAGCTAGCATCTTGTGGAATTGGCCCTCTGCTTTTGATATCATTCACTGGGTCCTCAGCTAGCATCTTGTGGAATTTGGCCCTCTGCTTTTGATATCATTCAGTGTGGTCCTCAGCTAGCATCTTGTGGAATTTGGCCCTCTGCTTTTGATATCATTCACTGGGTCCTCAGCTAGCATCTTGTGGGATTTGGCCCTCTGCTTTTGATATCATTCGCTGTGGTCCTCAGCTAGCATCTTGTGGAATTTGGCCCTCTGCTTTTGATATCATTCACTGGGTCCTCAGCTAGCATCTTGTGGAATTTGGCCCTCTGCTTTTGATATCATTCACTGGGTCCTTGTTACCATCTTGCGGGATTTGGCCCTCTGCTTTTGATATCATTCACTGGGCCCTCAGCTAGCATCTTGTGGAATTGTGCCCTCTGCTTTTGATATCATTCAGTGTGGTCCTCAGCTAGCATCTTGTGGAATTTGGCCCTCTGCTTTTGATATCACTCAGTGTGGTCCTCAGCTAGCATCTTGTGGAATTTGGCCCTCTGCTTTTGATATCACTCAGTGTGGTCCTCAGCTAGCATCTTGTGGAATTTGGCCCTCTGCTTTTGATATCACTCAGTGTGGTCCTCAGCTAGCATCTTGTGGGATTTGGCCCTCTGCTTTTGATATCATTCAGCGTGGTCCTCAGCTAGCATCTTGTGGGATTTGGCCCTCTGCTTTTGATATCATTCAGCGTGGTCCTCAGCTAGCATCTTGTGGAATTTGGCCCTCTGCTTTTGATATCACTCAGTGTGGTCCTCAGCTAGCATCTTGTGGAATTTGGCCCTCTGCTTTTGATACCACTCAGTGTGGTCCTCAGCTAGCATCTTGTGGGATTTGGCCCTCTGCTTTTGATATCATTCACTGGGTCCTCAGCTAGCATCTTGTGGAATTTGGCCCTCTGCTTTTGATATCACTCAGTGTGGTCCTCAGCTAGCATCTTGTGGAATTTGGCCCTCTGCTTTTGATATCATTCACTGGGTCCTCAGCTAGCATCTTGTGGAATTTGGCCCTCTGCTTTTGATATCATTCAGTGTGGTCCTCAGCTAGCATCTTGTGGAATTTGGCCCTCTGCTTTTGATATCATTCAGCGTGGTCCTCAGCTAGCATCTTGTGGAATTGGCCCTCTGCTTTTGATATCATTCACTGGGTCCTCAGCTAGCATCTTGTGGAATTTGGCCCTCTGCTTTTGATATCATTCAGTGTGGTCCTCAGCTAGCATCTTGTGGAATTTGGCCCTCTGCTTTTGATATCATTCACTGGGTCCTCAGCTAGCATCTTGTGGAATTGGCCCTCTGCTTTTGATATCATTCACTGGGTCCTCAGCTAGCATCTTGTGGAATTTGGCCCTCTGCTTTTGATATCATTCACTGGGTCCTCAGATAGCATCTTGTGGAATTGGCCCTCTGCTTTTGATATCTTTCACTGGGTCCTCAGCTAGCATCTTGTGGAATTTGGCCCTCTGCTTTTGATATCATTCACTGGGTCCTCAGATAGCATCTTGTGGAATTTGGCCCTCTGCTTTTGATATCATTCAGTGTGGTCCTCAGCTAGCATCTTGTGAAATTCGGCCCTGTGCTTTTGATATCATTCAGTTTAGTCCTCAGCTAGCATCTTGTGGAATTTGACCATCTGCGTTAGGTATAATATAATTCAGTGTGGTCCTCAGCTAGCATCTTGTGGAATTTGACCATCTGCGTTAGGTATAATGTCATTCAGTGTGGTCCTCAGCTAGCATCTTGTGGAATTCGGCCCTCTGGTTTTGATATCATTCAGTGTGGTCCTCAGCTAGCATCTTGTGGAATTTGACCATCTGCTTTTGATATCATTCACTGGGTCCTCACCTAGCATCTTGTGGAATTTGACCATCTACGTTAGGTATAATATCATTCAGTGGGGTCCTCAGCTAGCATCTTGTGGAATTTGACCATCTGCTTTTGATATCATTCACTGGGTCCTCAGCTAGCATCATGTGGAATTCGACCATCTGCGTTAGGTATAATATCATTCAGTGTGGTCCTCAGCTAGCATCTTGTGGAATTTGACCATCTGCGTTAGGTATAATATCATTCAGTGTGATCCTCAGCAAGCATCTTGTAGGATTTGACCATCTGCTTTTGATTTCATTCAGCGTGGTCCTCAGCTAGCATCTTGTGGAATTTGACCATCTGCGTTAGCTGTAATATCATTCAGCGTGGTCCTCAGCAAGCATCTTGTAGGATTTGACCCTCTGCGAACTATGTGTATGTATTATATATATATATATATATATATATATATATATATATATATTTTGTAAATTTTACAGTTAATTATTATTATTAAATTTTAATTAATTTACCCGGCGGTTCACATGGACTTCTCAGGGCCATCATACCCGGAAAGCACTCATAGTGTCCGACCGTTTCTTTATTATATTTTAAATTGTTCAGTTTACTCACCGATCCGCTAATATATTGCTATATCTTAGTCACTTTACTATACTTTCAGGCCTAGATGCCAGCCCTATATATATATATATATATATATATATATATATATAAAATTGTGTTGATGTTACAATAACAGTTGTAACATAATAAAATAACAATAACTTAATAGCTTTAATACATCATGAGGGTGGCTCTGATTAAATATAACTACAATTGTAGCAACAAACAGCATTAATGACTGTAACATAATAGAATAATAATTGTAACATAAAAATAACAACATAGTATCATTAATATAGCATGAAAATAGACTTAACAATATATAACAATAATAGTGGTAACATATAGCAATAATAGTTGTAACAGAGTAGAATAATATAACATAATAGCTATAACTTGTAACTTTGGTACACCATAAGAATAGCTTTAATGAAATATAACAATAATTGTAGTAACACACAAAATAACTTTTGTAGCATAATAAATATAACAATAAAATAGCAGCATAGGTACAACATAAGAATAGCTTTAATAAAATATAACTATTATTGTAATAGTACATAACAATAACTGTTGTAGCCTAATATAAGTGGCAATAACATAATAGTCATATTACAACAGGCAGATAGATTTGACATAATATAGCAATAATTGTAATAACACATAACAATAACAGCTGTAACATAATAACATAACAATAACTTTCATACAACATGAAAATAGCTTTATAGAAATATAACAATAATTGTAAAAACACATAACAATAGTTCTAACCTAATATAACAACTGCAGTATAATAATTATAATATAGTTCAACAAACAAAGACAGTGTACTATTGATATACAAAACATAAGGCTGTGAGCCTGCTGTGTAAACACAACAAGGGAGGTTACTGTAACCCTAGTCCTAAGTGCAATAGTCATGTGTAATAGTTTTTAAGCATCTTTAGTCTTGGCAAGTAATAATAGAAATAACACCCCCTTTTACACTCTAGTTTAATAACAATGTGCAATATTATAAAGTAGTACCTGTAATTTTACAGCCCTGAAGAAAATAAAATAAATATTCTCGAAATATCGAGATTTTTTCACCAACATTGAGCAAAACTCCAAAAAGAACCAACAAAAAGAATAACAACACCACATTTATTTTTCTTCTGTGCCAATTCACTCTGGAAATGCATCCCTCTCCATCAGCCAGTGTTGTTAGTGAGTTAGCTACGACTAAATACGCTCAATCTGAGCCGGTGTGAGTGTAATGAACCTGCTAATAAATCTTAACATATTTCCGCTAAATAAAATCAGCTTCTGAGGTTGTACTGATGTTTTTAAGAGCCAGACTAATACAGTTGTAGCAAATGATACTTTGCCGAGATTATGATGTATGACTTATTCAGAACAGAAAGGGAGTTCTCTCTAAAGTAGAAAAATAGAGGAATTTATCTAGAGTTGAGTAGAAAGTTTCTCTTTCTTATCAAAAGTTACTCTCTCAACTTCACTCTAGCTTTAAAAGATTTATTTACTTTTTGTTTTAATAAACTTGAAGGAATTTCCCTTTTTTTTTTTATTTATAATTGTTCCAGTTTTAGTTCTATTGTCCAAAGCGTTTAATTTAAACGTTGTTTATGGTATCAGTCCATCGCGTTATAGAACAATCTACCTTAATGAAACTCTACAGCTTGTCTTCAATTATATTTAAAATTCTGCTATAATAATTGTCTTTTTTTGTTTTTAATTCCTGGTCAATACAATAACAGCGAAACCAAAACTCAAAGATTTCTGGCACTTATGCAAACAAAATTAAAAGTAGTTTTAGTAGAACTGAAGACAAAGTAAATGCAAAAGAGATAGAGAAAATCAAACCGAACTCACTGATCACGCTTTTGCCTAGACACAAATTTCACTTTGAAAACGTAATGGTTATTGGGAAAGAAAGAAACAGAACTAAGCGGAAAATATCCACATAATTGAAAATATGAACGAAGTAGTTAATTAAAAAAGTCCATCACGCAGGGGCTGCGTAAACTAAGCAGATTTCCCACGTGTAGTTTTACAATAGAGAAATTTCACGAGAGCCGAAGAGTTAAGAAAACGGCAGACCTAGCTTTTGGCGGGAAACTCACTCTCATCCGTTATCCGCCCCGATTTCATAAAATTGAAAATATCTCGGTTAATATGCAAGATAGAGAATAAATGTATATAACAATATTTATAGTAAATTTAATTTGCAATAAGATTTATTCTATACAATTTTTCGATCCGACGTATAGTAACGGAAATATTTCAAAAATTAGAAAATCCTCCCCTCTAAATCCCCCCTCCCACTGGTCCGATTTCAGCCATTAACGAACTTGATCTTCCTTTTTACATAAAACGACTAAATATCGAGTTTGGTAACGATTAAACAAAAATTGCGACCGCTATAGCGGTAACAGACAAATATATATATATATATATATATATATATATATATATATATATATATATATATATATATATATATACAGTTTTGAACGGACCTCATTTTCGTCATCTACTAGGTAGGATCGATGGACATTTGAAGAAAAATTTCGAAAATTCTGTCATGAGTACGACCTCAATAGCTGATTTCCCTTAAGGGAAATCTGCTAAAACGGAGATAAAGCAATTGTATCATATATTTTTTCAATGTTATCGACGTAGGACGATGTTCTAATTAGTCGGTCCTAAAATGTTTTAACCTTTCTTTATCCGAAAAATGTCCGTCACGCAGAGGCTGCGTAAACTAAGCAGATTTCCCACGCGGAGGTTTACAATAGATAAATATACATACAGGTAGCATTACCGCGAATGTTAAGTGAATAAATACAAACGGTAATAAGAAATCTTTCCCCTCCCGGCGGGAAGCGTCTCAAATGTAAACAAACAGGTCTGCCAACGGCTCAGTGGAAAGAATAACCATAACTGAAACATATCAGAACATAACATGTTCATTTTACTGAAACCTATGTACTATATATAGTACTGTAATGTTTTATGAATCAGAATAATTTTTATCTCAATCAATAAAATTTGTAGTAGTCTAAGAATTTAAGACGAGCGGAAGGGGGGGGGGGTTCATATCAATACAAGAACATATTTGCATCTATTTCGTATAATAGAGGTCTTTAAAAATCAATATTAGGTATTTAAGCTTCAAATAATGTGATTTGTTGTTGTAACAGATTATTGTTTATGTAACACGAATAGAAGTGGGGGTCAGTAAACCTCCTCAGGAGCGGCATCTTGTGAAATGGCAGCATTTCAACAAAGTGACTATGGTTCCAACAACATTGCTATTATTGTCTGTCTCCTCGTCCTCCCGTCTGTCACACAATCACTTAAAACGGCTAGAACGATTTAGATTAACTTCTATATCTTTGTGTCTACTGTAGTTTATTATAACATTGGCTATTCGAGGATTTGGTCATTATCTTCGTCAATATCATTAGATGGAGGAGGTGGGGGGGAGGTCATTATCTTCGTCAATATCAGGAAAGAAGGAGGGGAGGAGGTCATTATCTTCGTCAATATCATGAGATGGAGGAGGTGGGGGGGGGGTCATTGTCTTCGTCAATATCATTAGATTGGGGAGGTGGGGGGGGGGTCATTATCTTCGTCAATATCATGAGATTGAGGAGGTGGGGGGGGTCATTATCTTCGTCAATATCATTAGATGGAGGAGGTGGGGGGGGGGTCATTATCTTCGTCAATATCATTAGATGGAGGAGGTGGGGGGAGGTCATTATCTTCGTCAATATCATTAGATGGAGGAGGTGGGGGGAGGTCATTATCTTCGTCAATATCATTAGATGGAGGAGGTGGGGGGGAGGTCATTATCTTCGTCAATATCATGAGATGGAGGAGGTGGGGGGGGGGTAATAATCTTCGGCAATATCAATAGATGGATGAGGTGGGGGGGGGGGTCATTATCGTCGTCAATATCATTAGATGGAGGAGGGGGGGGGGGGTCATTATCTTCGTCAATATCAGGAAAGAAGGAGGGGGGAGGTCATTATCTTCGTCAATATCAGGAAAGAAGGAGGGGGGGGGGGTCATTATCTTCGTCAATATCATTAGATGGAGGAGGTGGGGGGGGGGTCATTATCTTCGTCAATATCATTAGATGGAGGAGGTGAGGGGGGGGGTCATTATCTTCGTCAATATCATTAGATGGAGGAGGTGGGGGGGGGGGTCATTATCTTCGTCAATATCATTAGATGGAGGTGGTGGGGGGGCGGTCATTATCTTCTTCAATATCATTAGATGGAGGAGGTGGGGGGAGGTCATTATCTTCGTCAATATCATGAGATGGAGGAGGTGGGGGGGGGTCATTATCTTCGTCAATATCATTAGATGGAGGAGGTGGGGGGGAGGTCATTATCTTCGTCAATATCATTTTATATCCTCAACAAGTAATTTCGATGAATGAAAGCTTGCATTATTTATTTCTAACCAAAAGTCAATAGGAACATACTGTTCAACAATAATATGCATGTTTTTGTGCTTGCATCTATGTCTTTTTTGTAATATTAAGTTCTTGAAATTAATTGAGTTCTTTCTTTTCAGGTGAGTACTGTTTTAAATCTCGAAGTCTTTCGAATGGAATTCTCTTTGAGAAATGATAAGGTACGTATCATTCATTATCCCGAAAGCATCGTCCTCACAAACCATCCATCGATTGTCCTGATATTTGATTTTTTCCAGGATAATGGCCAAATCGTTTTCATCCATATTCATAGAATGCTCCATCGGAAGCGATGCAAATTTATTTCCTTTTTTCAATAAAACTACTCTTTAAGTTAAACCACTGACGAAGATCTTATACACACATCTTGATCGGGATCCATGCTTCATCTTAAGCGGGATCCATGCTTCATCTTAAGCGGGATCCATGCTTCATCTTAAGCGGGATCCATGCTTCATCTTAAGCGGGATCCATGCTTCATCTTAAGCGGGATCCATGCTTCATCTTAAGCGGGATCCATGCTTCATCTTAAGCGGGTTATTTTAGATTCATCCAGTAAATATTTCGATAGCTTTACGGAATAAGAATGGGTAATAATGGACCAGTTTCAATAAATGGTATCGTATTGAATCACATTTACAGGAAATTATTGAAGAAATTGGCATCCACATTCAGATTATATACAAATACTTATTTAATACTACAACATTCTATTCTAGCCTTCTGATGTGTAGGAAATTGCTGAGAGGTGCAACAACATTCTATTCTAGCCTTCTGATGTGTAGGAAATTGCTAAGAGCAGCAACAACATTCTATTCTAGCCTTCTGATGTGTAGGAAATTGCTAAGAGGAGCAACAACATTCTATTCTAGCCTTCTGATGTGTAGGAAATTGCTGAGAGGAGCAACAACATTCTATTCTAGCCTTCTGATGTGTAGGAAATTGCTGAGAGGAGCAACAACATTCTATTCTAGCCTTCTGATGTGTAGGAAATTGCTGAGAGGAGCAACAACATTCTATTCTAGCCTTCTGATGTGTAGGAAATTGCTGAGAGGAGCAACAACATTCTATTCTAGCCTTCTGATGTGTAGGAAATTGCTGAGAGGAGCAACAACATTCTATTCTAGCCTTCTGATGTGTAGGAAATTGCTAAGAGCAGCAACAACATTCTATTCTAGCCTTCGGGTGTGTAGGAAATTGCTGAGAGGAGCAACAACATTCTATTCTAGCCTTCTGATGTGTAGGAAATTGCTAAGAGGAGCAACAACATTCTATTCTAGCCTTCTGATGTGTAGGAAATTGCTGAGAGGAGCAACAACATTCTATTCTAGCCTTCTGATGTGTAGGAAATTGCTAAGAGCAGCAACAACATTCTATTCTAGCCTTCTGATGTGTAGGAAATTGCTGAGAGGAGCAACAACATTCTATTCTAGCCTTCTGATGTGTAGGAAATTGCTGAGAGGAGCAACAACATTCTATTCTAGCCTTCTGATGTGTAGGAAATTGCTGAGAGGAGCAACAACATTCTATTCTAGCCTTCTGATGTGTAGGAAATTGCTAAGAGGTGCAACAAAATTCTATTCTAGCCTTCTGATGTGTAGGAAATTGATTAGAGCAGCAACCACTTTCTATTCTAGCCTTCTGATGTGTAGGAAATTGCTGAGAGGTGCAACAACATTCTATTCTAGCCTTCTGATGTGTAGGAAATTGCTAAGAGGTGCAACAACATTCTATTCTAGCCTTCTGATGTGTAGGAAATTGCTAAGAGGAGCAACAACATTCTATTCTAGCCTTCTGATGTGTAGGAAATTGCTAAGAGCAGCAACAACATTCTATTCTAGCCTTCTGATGTGTAGGAAATTGCTCAGAGGAGCAACAACATTCTATTCTAGCCTTCTGATGTGTAGGAAATTGCTAAGAGGAGCAACAACATTCTATTCTAGCCTTCTGATGTGTAGGAAATTGATGAGAGGAGCAACAACATTCTATTCTAGCCTTCTGATGTGTAGGAAATTGCTGAGAGCAGCAACAACATTCTATTCTAGCCTTCTGATGTGTAGGAACTTGCTAAGAGGAGCAACAACATTCTATTCTAGCCTTCTGTTGTGTAGGTAATTGCTAAGAGCAGCAACAACATTCTATTCTAGCCTTCTGATGTGTAGGAAATTGCTGAGAGGAGCAACAACATTCTATTCTAGCCTTCTGATGTGTAGGAAATTGCTGAGAGGAGCAACAACATTCTATTCTAGCCTTCTGATGTGTAGGAAATTGCTAAGAGCAGCAACAACATTCTATTCTAGCCTTCTGATGTGTAGGAAATTGCTAAGAGGAGCAACAACATTCTATTCTTGCCATATAAATTCTATCTGCCTCCTGTATTCTGCTCTTGTAATAAAGTCTCAAAAACTTGAAAAATAAATCCCAATTAAATGTGTCGTCGGAGAGAACATTCATTTTCGTTGTGAGTGTATTTCGTGCAAAACCTGAGTGCTTTTCCCTTTTGTAATTTAGGTGAAAAGTTAAACAAGGTATTTTTTTTTAATTCACTAAAGAAAGAAGCTTTTAGTGAGCTACAAACATGAATCTCATTTTACTATCTCTGTACTTTTCTTATTTATGTTTGTTCAGCAAGGTCTTTATTCTTAGGTAAATCGGCCGATATCATTTATATAAAGGGAATTGCAGTTAAAAAATAGGGTTCATGACGCTATGCAGATTTCTCAAATGCTCTAGTGAATTAATATCAGTGACCGCATGCTTTATATATCCATTAGTAACAACCTTATGTAAGCAAGGCTTGACATTTATGTTAGACTTCAAATGTAGTACTATAGTTGCCTTCAGATGATTATTATTATTTATTTGAGATGCCGCTACAATGACGATTCATCTTTTATCATGTTTGAATATGTACAGTACAAAAGTAAATATACAAAAGTAAATAAATATTAAAATGTTTACAAAGCTAAATTTTACAAATGTACAAAATAAATAGAATAGACAAACTAATTGTCGTTGTTAGTATATTTACAACACGAGGAAAATATAAAATAAAAGAATAACTATAAATACTTAAACTGGAAGGATTCAAAACTTTTATTCTACGTACAGTGCTTGCTGTATATAACTTTCATAATTATAAATAATAGCTATTATATTTCATCAAATAATCCATTATTTATTAAATACTTAACAACGTCATCTACAAATTGGCTACTGTCGGCTAGTTCCTCTTAATTATTGTGTCAAATAATAGTTTCTTGATGTTTATTTTGATCCTAAATACTCTAATTTCTGGAATAAATAATTTTAGGTGTTGTCCTTTCGTAGTCATAGACCATTTTGCTTTGCCATTTATTAATTGTGTCAGTTAGTAATTGTGTTGTTTTATGTATTGTGTATTCTGGAATTGTGGTATCTTTCGAGGCTTATTTTGATGATAAATCTGCAAGATCCTTTCCCAAAATTCCAGAATTCCTTTTGATCTAGCAAAAGTCTATGTGAACATTATTTTGTTCATCTCTTGTAAGTAACTGTCTGATATTTTCTGTCAAAGGGTCATGAATTGCATAATTTTGAAGTGATTGTAAAGAGTTGTGGCTATCAGTGTAAATGTTGATGTGTGTTGGTGGTTCTTTGTTGTCTATTTAAAATTGAAATTTTTTCTTTCTGATTCTTGGTACAAAGTTTACCGAGTCTATATTTTTGTATGTCTATTATTTCATCTCTTTTAAAAACTACAAAAGCACAACCGACTCGGGTTTCATCCTTACTGCCATCAGTATAAATGTTTATTTTGGCATTATTTTAGGGATTTAAAGAGATAAGCCTTCACACTGCAGCTCGTCAACAGTCATTGGTTGGTGGCCAGGGTTTCAAAAAATGCAACTGCTTAAAAAGATGTTCAAATAAGAAATGTTTGCGCAAGTTAGCAAGTGCAATTCAAAGTGCCACAATTCCCTCCCATGCTGTAACAAATAATAATAAAACTTATTCTAAAATTTTCATTTCAAATAACCTTTATTCCAACTTTTACCGGCAGATGCTGGGAAATGTTAGGATTTACCAAAATCTGTTGGTAAAAGTCCGAAAGACTCATCCTGATTGAGATAATTCTAGCTTTTACCGAGCCTCTTGGGAAATCCTAAGATTTACTGGCTAAAGTCCGATTTGAAAAATGAAATCGGACATTTACCAACGCTTCTGGTAAATCCTGAGATTTACAGGTAAATCTTAGGATTTACCACACTCCGGGGTTTTACAGTAACATATATATTTATCTATTGTAAACCTTCGCGTGGGAAATCTGCTTAGTTTCCGCAGCCCCTGCGTGACGGACTTTTTATTCCATCAGGCAGATAGTTCGCGTTGTGGCTGTTGAGATTTCCAAAAGAGAGAATTGAGTTACATACTGCTTTGCAATTAGATCTATTCGTATTAATTTGCCTTATATGCGTGCTAAGTTATAAGACACTGTTTTATATTTATATTATATTTTATTGTATTATATATTATATATATATATATATATATATATATATATATATATATATATATATATATATATATATATATATATATATATATAGCATGTATATATTGTTACGAAAACTACGTACATGAAAGATTGAACAGATTGAATTGCGCAGCTTTAGTGAACAGTACGACTTAGTTGCAGCGTTGTGTTGAGCCGTGGCTCTGTAAGTAGCAGTATAGTGCCATGTTTAAATCAGTGCAGTGTCGGTAACTTGGCGAAGACAGTGCAGTGCCGTGTTTTTGTGAACTTCAGTGATCGTGAGTGAATTATTGGACTGTGTAATAAGAAGAACAGTGACGCTATCAGCACATTCTGTAAGTAGTAATTAAGAACAATTAACCAAGTGTTAGTGCATTGTTAAATAAATTGTGCCGTGATAAAAACTCTGAAGCTAGAGTGTGTTTAATTTTACAATCCAAAAGAACTCTAACAAACATCGTTTATTACTGATATTGTAATAAACGTAATGATATGTATTAGAAAGTGATAATATCACCTCTAAGGTCTTAATACGACTATAATTGGCTAATATGAATATATAGTAACCACTCTCGAGTGCTCCATAGTTTGTATTAAGTTATTTGCTAAAGTAATCTGACAGTTATTGGCCGTGTTCAACCCCAGATTGTTTGTCCTCAGCTTTATCGGCAAATATGTAAAGATAACCATCCCACCTGTTGCTCTCCTGAGGAGGTGGAGCCATCCACCTATAACATGTTTCTATTACAAATACTTGGAAATATTATTTTAAACCTTTTATTCTGCTTACTTTATGGACCTAGACATACAGAAATATGTATTATATATATATATATATATATATAAAAAAAACTGCCGCAGCCAGTAGGATTGGAACCTAGGCTCCCAGAGGGAATCTGCCGCAGCCGGTAGGATTGGAACCTAGGCTCCCAGAGGGAATCTGCCGCAGCCGGTAGGATTGGACCCTAGGCTCCCAGAGGGAATCTGCCGCAGCCGGTAGGATTGGAACCTAGGCTCCCAGAGGGAATCTGCCGCAGCCGGTAGGATTGGACCCTAGGCTCCCAGAGGGAATCTGCCGCAGCCGGTAGGATTGGAACCTAGGCTCCCAGAGGGAATCTGCCGCAGCCGGTAGGATTGGGACCTAGGCTCCCAGAGGGAATCTGCCGCAGCCGGTAGGATTGGAACCTAGGCTCCCAGAGGGAATATGCCGCAACCGGTAAGATTGGAACCTAGGCTCCCAGAGCTCCCAGAGGGAATCTGCCGCAGCCGGTAGGATTGGCACCTAGGCTCCCAGAGGGAATCTGCCGCAGCCGGTAGGATTGGACCCTAGGCTCCCAGAGGGAATCTGCCGCAGCCGGTAGGATTGGAACCTAGGCTCCCAGAGGGAATCTGCCGCAGCCGGTAGGATTGGAACCTAGGCTCCCAGAGGGAATCTGCCGATGCCGGTAGGATTGGAACCTAGGCTCCCAGAGGGAATCTGCCGATGGATTGGAACCTAGGCTCCCAGAGGGAATCTGCCGCAGCCGGTAGGATTGGAACCTAGGCTCCCAGAGGGAATCTGCCGCAAATCTGCCGATTGGAACCTAGGCTCCCAGAGGGAATCTGCCGCAGCCGGTAGGATTGGAACCTAGGCTCCCAGAGGGAATCTGCCGCAGCCGGTAGGATTGGAACCTAGGCTCCCAGAGGGAATCAGCCGCACCCGGTAGGATTGGAACCTAGGCTCCCAGAGCGAATCAGCCGCAGCCGGTAGGATTGGAACCTAGGCTCCCAGAGGGAATCTGCCGATGCCGGTAGGATTGGCATCTAGGCCCCCAGAGGGAATCTGCCGCAGCCGGTAGGATTGGAACCTAGGCTCCCAGTTGGAATATGCCGCAGCCGGTAGGGTTGGGATCTAGGCTCCCAGAGGGTATCTGCCGCAGCCGGTAGGATTGGAACCTAGGCTCCCAGAGGGAATATGCCGCACCCGGTATGATTGGAACCTAGGCTCCCTGAGGGAATCCGCCGCAGCCGATAGGATTGGAACCTAGGCTCCCAGAGAGAATCTGCCGCAGCCGGTAGGATTGGAACCTAGGCTCCCAGAGGGAATCTGCCGCAGCCGGTAGGATTGGAACCTAGGCTCCCAGAGGGAATCTGCCGCAGCCGGTAGGATTGGAACCTAGGCTCCCAGAGGGAATCTGCCGCAGCCGGTAGGATTGGAACCTAGGCTCCCAGAGGGAATCTGCCGCAGCCGGTAGGATTGGAACCTAGGCTCCCAGAGGGACTCTGCCGCAGCCGGTAGGATTGGACCCTAGGCTCCCAGAGGGAATCTGCTGCCGCAGCCGATAGGATTGGAACCTAGGCTCCCAGAGGGAATCTGCCGCAGCCGGTAGGATTGGAACCTAGGCTCCCAGAGGGAATCTGCCGCAGCCGGTAGGATTGGAACCTAGGCTCCCAGAGGGAATCTGCCGCAGCCGGTAGGATTGGAACCTAGGCTCCCTGAGGGAATCTGCCGCAGCCGGTAGGATTGGACCCTAGGCGCCCAGAGGGAATCTGCCGCAGCCGGTAGGATTGGAACCTAGGCTCCCAGAGGGAATCTGCCGCAGCCGGTAGGATTGGAACCTAGGCTCCCAGAGGGAATCTGCCGCAGCCGGTAGGATTGGAACCTAGGCTCCCAGAGGGAATCTGCCGCAGCCGGTAGGATTGGAACCTAGGCTCCCAGAGGGAATCTGCCGCAGCCGGTAGGATTGGAACAAAGGCTCCCAGAGGGAAACTGCCGCAGCCGGTAGGATTGGAACCTAGGCTCCCAGAGGGAATCTGCCGATGCCGGTAGGATTGGAACCTAGGCTCCCAGAGGGAATCTGCCGCAGCCGGTAGGATTGGTACCTAGGCTCCCAGAGGGAATCTGCCGCAGCCGGTAGGATTGGAACCTAGGCTCCCAGAGGGAATCAGCCGCAGCCGGTAGTATTGGGACCTAGGCTCCCAGAGGGAATCTGCCGATGCCGGTAGGATTGGAACCTAGGCTCCCAGAGGCAAGCTGCCGCACCCGGTAGGACTGCACCCTAGGCCCCCACTGGGAATGTCCGGCAGCCGGTAGGATTGGAACCTAGGCTCCCAGAGGGAATCTGCCGCAGCCGGTAGGATTGGGACCTAGGCTCCCAGAGGGAATCTGCCGCAGCCGGTAGGATTGGAACCTAGGCTCCCAGAGGGAATCTGCCGCAGCCGGTAGGATTGGAACCTAGGCTCCCTGAGGGAATCTGCCGCAGCCGGTAGGATTGGAACCTAGGCTCCCAGAGGGAATCTGACGAACCCTCTCGGATTGGCACCTAGGCTCCCACAGGGAATCTGCCGCAGCCGGTAGGATTGGTACCTAGGCTCCCAGAGGGAATCTGCCGCAGCCGGTAGGATTGGAACCTAGGCTCCCAGAGGGAATCTGCCGCAGCCGGTAGGATTGGAACCTAGGCTCCCAGAGGGAATCTGCCGCAGCCGGTAGGATTGGAACCTAGGCTCCCAGAGGGAATCTGCCGCCGCCGATAGGATTGGAACCTAGGCTCCCAGAGTGAATCTGCCGCAGCCGGTAGGATTGGAACCTAGGCTCCCAGAGGGAATCTGCCGATGCCGGTAGGATTGGAACCTAGGCTCCCTGCTGGAATCCGCCGCAGCCGGCAGGATCGGACCCTAGGCTCCCAGAGGGAATCTGCCGCAGCCGGTAGGATTGGAACCTAGGCTCCCAGAGGGAATCTGCCGCCGCCGATAGGATTGGAACCTAGGCTCCCAGAGGGAATCTGCCGCCGCCGATAGGATTGGAACCTAGGCTTCCAGAGGGAATCTGCTGCAGCCGGTAGGATTGGAACCTAGGCTCCCACAGTGAATCTGCCGCAGCCGGTAGGATTGGGACCTAGGCTCCCAGAGGGAATCTGCCGCAGCCGGTAGGTTTGGAACGTAGGCTCCCAGAGGGAATATGCCGCAGCCGGTAAGATTGGAACCTAGGCTCCCAGAGGGAATCCGCCGCAGCCGATAGGATTGGAACCTAGGCTCCCAGAGAGAATCTGCCGCAGCCGGTAGGATTGGAACCTAGGCTCCCAGAGGGAATCTGCCGCAGCCGGTAGGATTGGAACCTAGGCTCCCAGAGGGAATCTGCCGCAGCCGGTAGGATTGGAACCTAGGCTCCCAGAGGGAAACAGCCGCAGCCGGGAGGATACGAACCTAGGCACCCGGAGGGAATCTGCCGCCGCCGATAGGAGTGGAACCTAGGCTCCCAGAGGGAATCTGCCGCAGCCGATAGGATTGGGATCTAGGCTCCCAGAGGGAATCTGCCGCAGCCGGTAGGATTGGAACCTAGGCTCCCAGAGGGAATCTGCCGCAGCCGGTAGGATTGGAACCTAGGCTCCCAGAGGGAATCTGCCGCAGCCGGTAGGATTGGAACCTAGGCTCCCAGAGGGAATCTGCCGCAGCCGGTAGGATTGGAACCTAGGCTCCCAGAGGGAATCTGCCGCAGCCAGTAGGATTGGAACCTAGGCTCCCAGAGGGTATCTGCCGCAGCCGATAGGATTGGAACCTAGGCTCCCAGAGGTAATCTGCCGCAGCCAGTAGGATTGGAACCTAGGCTCCCAGAGGGTATCTGCCGCAGCCAGTAGGATTGGAACCTAGGCTCCCAGAGGGTATCTGCCGCAGCCAGTAGGATTGGGACCTAGGCTCCCAGAGGGAATCTGCCGCAGCCGGTAGGATTGGAACCTAGGCTCCCAGAGGGTATCTGCCGCAGCCGATAGGATTGGAACCTAGGCTCCCAGAGGGAATCTGCCGCAGCCGGTAGGATTGGAACCTAGGCTCCCAGAGGGTATCTGCCGCAGCCGGTAGGATTGGAACCTAGGCTCCCAGAGGGAATCTGCCGCAGCCGGTAGGATTGGAACCTAGGCTCCCAGAGGGAATCTGCCGCAGCCGGTAGGATTGGAACCTAGGCTCCCAGAGGGAATCTGCCGCAGCCGGTCGGATTGGGACCTAGGCTCCCAGAGGGAATCTGCCGCAGCCGATAGGATTGGGATCTAGGCTCCCAGAGGGAATCTGCCGCAGCCGGTAGGATTGGAACCTAGGCTCCCAGAGGGAATCTGATTTCTAGCCAGGGCCTTAACTACCTAAGAGAACCGTCTAACGACCAATCAGCAGAAAAGTTGGCGCCTCCAAGCTTCTAGAGCCTTGCTCGTCAGTGCAGTTGCTAATGAACGTCAGTGCAGCGTTTTATGAAGATCAATGCAGTGCCGTGTTTAGTGAACATCAGTGACCTGTATCATCATTAGTTATTTTGCTGTGTAATAAGAAAAGAATGTGCATATTGTGATTATTGGCGACGAATAATTTAGCAAGTGTGTTGTGCTTTGTCAAATAAATTGTGCAGCGATAAAAACGCTAAAGTTCCTGTATTTAATTTTGCAATCCCAAAAGATCCCCAATAATCAACGTTTATCATTTTTGTAATTAAAATAACAATATTTTTAGTAGAAGGAAAATGGTTCCATTGCGTAAACGAGAGACCAATTCAGAATGTATATAGATTTATTGATTCTTGAAGACTTTAAATAGGGCGTTCTGAGAACGGACTACCGTTGGATGGCGTTAAACCGACAGGAGATGGATCGCTTACTCAACAACATTGGTTGGCTTGAATATCTCGTTGGCATAAGGAAAAGAGATCTCTTAGTCCCTTTATCATATTGCCTCTTGTGAAGGAAGTGTTGGTGAACATCGCCTTGAGGAGCCCTTGTATATTGGCCTAGAAGAACACATAGTGTTTATGGCCTTCTCTATAAATACATAATAGACGCTCCAAGAAACATTTCAACTCTAATTTTGTGACTCGAACCCAGAAAAGCCTGTTGCGCAGAGACTGCGTAAACTAAGCAGATGCCCCATTTGCTCCTATGGCACATTATTCATCTCATGTCACCTTATATTCGCTATTTCAGCTAAAACTCCGATGAAGTTGTAATGAAGACTGAAAATAAATATATAATAATTTCCGGTCAGACTCATGATAACGGATACATTTTGAATTATCGAATCCGTTCTAAAGCACCATTTATCCAGGATCGATTTCAGCAACTATCAAATCTCATTTTTAATGTTGTCAGAAAAGTTTAAATATTGAGTATGATCTAGATCAAATATACATTTATGCTTTAAAGCAACCTGATAACGTTATCCCATAACGAATTTGTACCTATCTCGCATAATAAAGGTGAAGAAACTATGTTTATATAAACATGTATAGGTAAGTTAATTTTCTATAAGTGTGCTATGTAAAAGTTTTCGGTCTGGTTTGTAATAAGGGAGATATTTCAAATTTTCGGAATTCCACTCTCTAACTGGACCCATTTCTGTCAGGAACCAATTTGATCTTTCTTTTTACATAAATGGATTAAATGTCGAGTTTCAGAACAACAATTGATACCGCTAGAGCGGCAACAGACAAATTAGTATATATATTTGTAATATATTCTTCAAGTTTCTCCAATAAAAAACATTTTTTCGGTGCAAACTTTATTGAAACTGCCCTACACGTTTCGTGGCTTATTTGCCACCTCTTCAGGGCCTATCCATTTCTGAAATGCTCGTTTCCCTTTTGCACTCGTTGCGGCTGTCCTCACTGAGGAGGTAGATGATCACCCAGTGAGGACAGTCGCAACCAATGCAAAAGGGAAACGACCACTCAGAAATAGGTACACCCTGAGAAGTGGTGAATAAGGAACGAAACATGAAGGGCAAGTTCAATAAAGTTTGCACCAAAAGAAATGTTTTTTATGGGAGACCTTTGCCATAAAACTTGAAGAATATATAAGTAACTAGCGGACCCGGCAGACGTTGCCCAGCATGATGGATCAAGCGCAAAAAGAAAAGGAAAAATGAGAGAAGGAAAATAAGACATTTTGATGATTATCTGGTAGAATGCACACTACGCGTCTTTACAAAACAAATAGTTGTTGACCAATAATTGAAATAACTCAAAACCCTCAACAATAATAATGCAAATACATAAATATAAATAAAGAAAATAAAATAATTGTGACATTCAAATCAGATTAAAATAAATTTGGATAATAAATATAAGTGTCTGAAAGTGAAAACCTCTCGCAGCTGCAAGCAGCATTATTTACATGACATGACATACATAAACTCTAAGGACATACATTAAATAAGCATATTAACATTTCATTACATTTCCAATAACCTCGCCCTTCGCCCTTCGACCGGAGACCGAGGTGGCGCGAAGTGAATATGACGAAAGTTACTCTAAATAACAACACAAACAACTCTTAACCTGTGAATATTTGCCAATAGTAAACGAAAAACCAATAGTAAACGAAATATGGCTATTTTTAAATTTAGGCCTCACTCACGACCCCCACTCCTGCTCCATCTGCCGGGCTGATCTGTGACGAACCATCCGGGGCGTCACCCAAACGCCTATGAAAAATTCATTCAAATCGCTCCGGCCGTCTAGGAGGAGTTCAGTGACATACACACGTACAATAGAATTATATATATATATATATATATATATATATATATATATATATATATATAAAGATATTGGGTTCATAATAAGAAGAATATTTGTAATAAGTTGCTATTTGTGATAATGTTAATGCCTATCTTGCTCAATAACGTTCTTTGATCCGACTATAAGAAAAACACTTAAAATTAGATGATGTAGATAAAATTAGATAGGCTGATGAGTGATGATGACTACACAGCTAAATCATCAGACATATCACAATTATTAAGCATCAACTTCCTCTTTCAGCCAAAAGTCGGCAGGATCAAAGCCGGTCTGCCAGGTACCGACTGTGATATCTCCTCACAACTTCCTCTTTCGGCCAAAAGCCGGCAGGATCAAAGCCGGTCTGCCAGGAACCGACTGTGATATCTCCTCACAACTTCCTCTTTCAGCCAAAAGTCGGCAGGATCAAAGCCGGTCTGCCAGGTACCGACTGTGATATCTCCTCACAACTTCCTCTTTCAGCCAAAAGTCGGCAGGATCAAAGCCGGTCTGCCAGGAACCGACTGTGATATCTCCTCACAACTTCCTCTTTCAGCCAAAAGTCGGCAGGATCAAAGCCGGTCTGCCCGGTACCGACTGTGATATCTCCTCACAACTTCCTCTTTCAGCCAAAAGTCGGCAGGATCAAAGCCGGTCTGCCAGGAACCGACTGTGATATCTCCTCACAACTTCCTCTTTCAGCCAAAAGTCGGCAGGATCAAAGCCGGTCTGCCAGGTACCGACTGTGATATCTCCTCACAACTTCCTCTTTCAGCCAAAAGTCGGCAGGATCAAAGCCGGTCTGCCAGGTACCGACTGTGATATCTCCTCACAACTTCCTCTTTCAGCCAAAAGTCGGCAGGATCAAAGCCGGTCTGCCAGGTACCGACTGTGATATCTCCTCACAACTTCCTCTTTCAGCCAAAAGTCGGCAGGATCAAAGCCGGTCTGCCAGGAACCGACTGTGATATCTCCTCACAACTTCCTCTTTCAGCCAAAAGTCGGCAGGATCAAAGCCGGTCTGCCAGGAACCGACTGTGATATCTCCTCACAACTTCCTCTTTCAGCCAAAAGTCGGCAGGATCAAAGCCGGTCTGCCAGGAACCGACTGTGATATCTCCTCACAACTTCCTCTTTCAGCCAAAAGTCGGCAGGATCAAAGCCGGTCTGCCAGGTACCGACTGTGATATCTCCTCACAACTTCCTCTTTCAGCCAAAAGTCGGCAGGATCAAAGCCGGTCTGCCAGGTACCGACTGTGATATCTCCTCACAACTTCCTCTTTCAGCCAAAAGTCGGCAGGATCAAAGCCGGTCTGCCAGGAACCGACTGTGATATCTCCTCACAACTTCCTCTTTCAGCCAAAAGTCGGCAGGATCAAAGCCGGTCTGCCAGGAACCGACTGTGATATCTCCTCACAACTTCCTCTTTCAGCCAAAAGTCGGCAGGATCAAAGCCGGTCTGCCAGGTACCGACTGTGATATCTCCTCACAACTTCCTCTTTCAGCCAAAAGTCGGCAGGATCAAAGCCGGTCTGCCAGGAACCGACTGTGATATCTCCTCACAACTTCCTCTTTCAGCCAAAAGTCGGCAGGATCAAAGCCGGTCTGCCAAGTACCGACTGTGATATCTCCTCACAACTTCCTCTTTCAGCCAAAAGCCGGCAGGATCAAAGCCGGTCTGCCTGATATCTCCTCACAACTTCCTCTTTCAGCCAAAAGTCGGCAGGATCAAAGCCGGTCTGCCAGGAACCGACTGTGATATCTCCTCACAACTTCCTCTTTCAGCCAAAAGTCGGCAGGATCAAAGCCGGTCTGCCGACTGTGTATTTCAGCCAAAAGTCGGCAGGATCAAAGCCGTCTGCCAGGTACCGACTGTGATATCTCCTCACAACTTCCTCTTTCAGCCAAAAGTCGGCAGGATCAAAGCCGGTCTGCCAGGTACCGACTGTGATATCTCCTCACAACTTCCTCTTTCAGCCAAAAGTCGGCAGGATCAAAGCCGGTCTGCCAGGAACCGACTGTGATATCTCCTCACAACTTCCTCTTTCAGCCAAAAGTCGGCAGGATCAAAGCCGGTCTGCCAGGAACCGACTGTGATATCTCCTCACAACTTCCTCTTTCAGCCAAAAGTCGGCAGGATCAAAGCCGGTCTGCCAGGAACCGACTGTGATATCTCCTCACGACTTCCTCTTTCAGCCAAAAGTCGGCAGGATCAAAGCCGGTCTGCCAGGAACCGACTGTGATATCTCCTCACATCTACCGATCAATCATCTGTTTTAAACTATAGCAAGTTATTCTAAATATTAACCCACATTAATGCTTAAATCGAAGTCTAAAAGCATAACATCATTGTTTATAGTAACCTATATTAAAAAAACCTCAATTGAGTACTAATAAAATTAATAAACTATTAATAAACTAATAAATATCTCGTTTATACTTCGTTACACAACAAAAGTGTGTGTTACAAAAATAACATGAAATAAGAGAAAAATTCTATAATGTAGGGGCTGCGTAAACTAAGGAGTTGTCATCTCCTAGGTTGGATCGATGGACATTTGAAGAAAATTTTCGAAAATCGCGTCATGAGTACGACCTCAATAGCTGATTTCCCGTAAGGACCAATACTAAACGAAATATCGCGTTTTATTATTTCCCTTTTTTTTTTTTCTTTCTTTTTTTTTATTTATTTCCTCTACATAGTAACCTTATGTGGAGGGATTTTATTTTCTGCACATCCCATGCATATTTGCATTATATGTGCATTTTGTCAAAATTTTAACATTTTTTATATAATAATATATATACATATTAAATGTAAATAAGATTATCTACTAGGTTATCTTAGTCATTCTGTTTCATTTGCTATCAGAAAATGAGTGATCGTTTATTAACAAAACTTGGTGTTTATTTCCAATCACTAACTACAAACAAATTTTTGATAAATCCAGACAAAAAGAAAAAAAAAATCTTATATTTTTCTGAGCCCCTCCCCAAATATTGCCCCCCCCTTCCCTCAAGTTAGCCATGCTTCTTAAATCGTTTGTCTTAATATGCCGCTACTATTTGTAGTTTTGGCTTTATCTAATTGGTATCTTTATTATATTGATAAACATTTCATCTGGTCGAATAGAGTACAATCGACAGCTCCAACTCAAGGTGGTTCCCTTGTAGATACAACCAACGGTTTAGTCGCAACGAGTATTGATGTCGAGTAAGTTAAATAATATAATTTTTGTAAGCTACAAGAATAATGGGAAGTTAGGCCATATAATTGGCTGAAAATACATATGTACTTGGCATAAGTTGTTTATTTTGTTATTTAGAGTAACTGCTATCACATAACCAAGTGCAAACGAGTAATAGCCCATATTTATATAATATCACCAGCAAACAATTATTCAAGTGTCATTTAGCATTAGCTCCTCCCAGCTGTACTAAAATTTCTAGAGACGAACACAATTTTAGGTTATGGGGGAACCTGATATCAAAAATCGCTGTGATTCTTTTCTTATTTGTTTTTGGCAAACATGTACTTGACATAAATTGTTTATTTTGTTTTTTAAAGAAGCTTCTGTTATATACACTTTTATCGTATAAAACTATTTAAACATGATATCCACTAAATACTATTGCAGGAGGATAGAGGTGCTTTAAGCAGGCTGCTAAGGTATCTAGGATAGGGGTGCTTCAAGCAAGCTGCTGAGTTGCTAAGCGTGAAATATCCCATCTTGCTAGCTTTGATTAACGACCTCGCTTATTTTGAAAGGAAGTTGGAAGCTTCGCGGGCGAGTGCTTAAGACACAGGCCAATTTAACTTATAAACTTTTACTCGACCCGAGCTCACGCTGAAATAGCGCAAAGTTCCTAAAATTGGGCGAGGATTAAATGAAATTTATTATAAAAAATCTCTTATCGAAGCTACCTCTCATAATGACGGCACTTCTCGGCAGCTATCGATAGTCTAGCCTCTTTCAGCCAGTCTCTTGTCATCCTCATTGCTTCATTTCCTTGTTCTGCGATGCTTGCTCGCGAGCTCCATCTTATTGTGATGGCAACGTCATCGATGTATGCGACTACTCTCAACCCTTGGGCCGCCAACATTCTTAGAGTCCGTCTATTGTAATTATCCACAGAGGAGTTGCTAACACTGAGCCTTGCGGGCATCCTTTACTCACTTCCACCTCTGCCTCTGGTCCTCCACCATCTCTAAGGTAGGCCGTCCTGTTTTGCAGAAAGCTGCTGATGAGGGCATGGATGTTACTGGGCAGCTCCAGCTCTTGGACTGCTTCCTTAACTCCACCAAGCGTTGTCATAAGCTCCTGCAATGTCGATAAAGATGTCGGTGGCGTATTTCGGCTCTCCCTCATCGCTGTCTTCTAGCAGCTTGCGAATTGCATCTTCTGTGGATCTGCCTGGAACACCTCCAAATTGTCTGTTACTAATTGACTGTGCCATTTTAGGAGCAATTCTTGTTTTAATCAGTGACTCCAGCACCTTGCCAAGCACCGGCAGCAAACATATCGGCCTGTAACTCGCAGCTATGCTTAGGTCGCGAGGCCCCTTCTTCTTGAAAACAACGACGGCTGCTTTCTTCCAGATGTCCGGGAAATGTCCTATGGCAAGGCATTCATTAGTTTGGTCAGTTGTTTTCCTATTACTGGCATTGCCTCTTTTACTAGCCTCGCGCAGATTCCGTCCCCTCCAGGTGCTCCGCGTTTATTCATTGCCGAGACTGCCATCTCCACATCTAGCTCATCCCAGTCTGGAGCCAATTCAGTGCCTGGTGGCAATCTGGCCAGCCTTCTTAATTTCTTGTGCTGTTCTGAGTCCTGTACGACACTGTCTTCACCCAGAATTTCTCTGAGGAAGTTTATACTCGCACTCCTCAGGTCTCAGGTGGCCGGAATACCTGACGCTTGGTGTTTAATTGCCCTGTATGCAAGCCCCCAGGCCCATTCGCTGTCGATTCACTCACGAACTTTCGCCACGAAGCTTTTTTTGCTGCAGTTATTTTTCCTTCGTATGCTCTTCTTGTTTTTTTATAAAGCTTCAACATGGCCTGCTTAAGCTCTGGGTCCTGACACTTCTGTACGTTTTTTCTTATCCGGTTGACCAACTTCCTTGCCGAGTTTATCTCCTTGCTCCACCAGGGCTTTATCATCCCGTTGCTTTCCAGTTCTGAAGCTATCATTAGCTGCTTCGAGAATATCCTTCAGCAGTTCTCCTACCCGAGCCTCAACTGTAGCTTTGCTCTCGGAGAAAGTGTGCTCTAAGGATTTTGGACTGTACTTTTGGTTTAAATGTTCCCTATATTTGTCCCATTCCGACTCTTTAAGAATGAATCTCCTGCCTGGGTGGGAGTCACTCTCTTTTCCAGCTTGTCCCAAATCGAAAGTGATAGTGGCATGGTCGCTTACCGAATCATGCGCTACTCGCCAGTTTCTGATTCTCCCAGCCATATCCGGGGTCACTAACGTCACATCTATATGTGACTCCCCTCTGGCTCCGCAAAAGGTGGGAGGTGAATTCACTTCATTCCCTATCTGCAGTCTATTTTATCCTATGAAATCTGCCATAACTCGTCCTCTCAGGCTCGTGTTTCTAGAGCCCCATTCCTTGTTCCATCCATTGCAGTCTGTGCATATGACCACATTCTGCTGAAACCTCCTTAGTAGCTGTTCGATAGTGTCCAGTATCGGTCTCATGGCTTTGCTAGCTGGCATTTAGGCTGATATGATGTGGAAGGTTTCCGTGCCTCTTGTTACAGTCATCGCTGCTACCAGTTCTCTGCTCATTGAATGGTGTCCCAGCGCCTTCCACTCTGTTCCTCTATTAGCAATTGCTGCTTTCGGCCTTTCTCCAGGACAGTATTTATAAACATGGCTTGCTTTCTGTGGGATATGAGCCAAACTCCCCTCCTTCACTGGAGGTTCCTGCATTGCTACCACTGTGCTAGCGCAGATCGCATCTCTCCAAGTCTCTCAATATTTGGCAAGATGTGTGTCCACTGCCTGTATGGTCGCCTCACACTTCCCAGCTGCCAATATTTGGCAAGATGTGTGTCCACTGCCAGTATTGTCGCCTCACACTTCCCAGCTGCCAATATTTGGCAAGATGTGTGTCCACTGCCAGTATTGTCGCCTCACACTTCCCAGCTGCCAATATTTGGCAAGATGTGTGTCCACTGCCAGTATTGTCGCCTCACACTTCCCAGCTGCCAATATTTGGCAAGATGTGTGTCCACTGCCTGTATTGTCGCCTCACACTTCCCAGCTGCCAATATTTGGCAAGATGTGTGTCCACTGCCTGTATGGTCGCCTCACACTTCCCAGCTGCCAATATTTGGCAAGATGTGTGTCCACTGCCTGTATGGTCGCCTCACACTTCCCAGCTGCCAATATTTGGCAAGATGTGTGTCCACTGCCTGTATGGTCGCCTCACACTTCCCAGCTGCCAATATTTGGCAAGATGTGTGTCCACTGCCTGTATTGTCGCCTCACACTTCCCAGCTGCCAATATTTGGCAAGATGTGTGTCCACTGCCTGTATTGTCGCCTCACACTTCCCAGCTGCCAATATTTGGCAAGATGTGTGTCCACTGCCTGTATTGTCGCCTCACACTTCCCAACTGCCAATATTTGGCAAGATGTGTGTCCACTGCCTGTATTGTCGCCTCACACTTCCCAGCTGCCAATATTTGGCAAGATGTGTGTCCACTGCCTGTATGGTCGCCTCACACTTCCCAGCTGCCAATATTTGGCAAGATGTGTGTCCACTGCCTGTATTGTCGCCTCACACTTCCCAGCTGCCAATATTTGGCAAGATGTGTGTCCACTGCCTGTATTGTCGCCTCACACTTCCCAGCTGCCAATATTTGGCAAGATGTGTGTCCACTGCCAGTATTGTCGCCTCACACTTCCCAGCTGCCAATATTTGGCAAGATGTGTGTCCACTGCCTGTATTGTCGCCTCACACTTCCCAGCTGCCAATATTTGGCAAGATGTGTGTCCACTGCCTGTATTGTCGCCTCACACTTCCCAGCTGCCAATATTTGGCAAGATGTGTGTCCACTGCCTGTATTGTCGCCTCACACTTCACAGCTGCCAATATTTGGCAAGATTTTGCCTGTATTGTCACCTCACACTTCCCAACTGCCAATATTTGGCAAGATGTGTGTCCACTGCCTGTATTGTCGCCTCACACTTCCCAGCTGCCAATATTTGGCAAGATGTGTGTCCACTGCCTGTATTGTCGCCTCACACTTCCCAGCTGCCAATATTTGGCAAGATGTGTGTCCACTGCCTGTATTGTCGCCTCACACTTCCCAGCTGCCAATATTTGGCAAGATGTGTGTCCACTGCCTGTATTGTCGCCTCACACTTCCCAACTGCCAATATTTGGCAAGATGTGTGTCCACTGCCTGTATTGTCGCCTCACACTTCCCAGCTGCCAATATTTGGCAAGATGTGTGTCCACTGCCTGTATTGTCACCTCACACTTCCCAGCTGCCAATATTTGGCAAGATGTGTGTCCACTGCCTGTATTGTCGCCTCACACTTCCCAGCTGCCAATATTTGGCAAGATGTGTGTCCACTTCCTGTATTGTCGCCTCACACTTCCCAGCTGCCTTTATTTGGCATGATGTGTGTCCTCTGTCTGTATTGTCGCCTCACACTTCCCAGCTGCCAATATTTGGCAAGATGTGTGTCCACTGCCTGTATTGTCGCCTCACACTTCCCAGCTGCCAATATTTGGCAAGATGTGTGTCCACTGCCTGTATTGTCGCCTCACACTTCCCAACTGCCAATATTTGGCAAGATGTGTGTCCACTGCCTGTATGGTCGCCTCACACTTCCCAGCTGCCAATATTTGGCAAGATGTGTGTCCACTGCCTGTATTGTCGCCTCACACTTCCCAGCTGCCAATATTTGGCAAGATGTGTGTCCACTGCCTGTATTGTCGCCTCACACTTCCGAGCTGCGAATAATTGGCAAGATGTGTGTCCACTGCCTGTCTTGTCCCCTCACACTCCCCACCTGCAAATATTTGGCAAGCTGTGTGTCCACTGCCTGTATTGTCCCCTCACACTTCCCACCTGCCAATATTTGGCAAGATGTGTGTCCACTGCCTGTATTGTCGCCTCACACTTCCCAACTGCCAATATTTGGCAAGATGTGTGTCCACTGCCTGTATTGTCGCCTCACACTTCCCAGCTGCCAATATTTGGCAAGATGTGTGTCCACTGCCTGTATTGTCGCCTCACACTTCCCAGCTGCCAATATTTGGCAAGATGTGTGTCCACTGCCTGTATTGTCGCCTCACACTTCCCAGCTGCCAAGATTTGGCAAGATGTGTGTCCACTGCCTGTATTGTCGCCTCACACTTCCCAGCTGCCAATATTTGGCAAGATGTGTGTCCACTGCCTGTATTGTCGCCTCACACTTCCCAGCTGCCAATATTTGGCAAGATGTGTGTCCACTGCCTGTATTGTCGCCTCACACTTCCCAGCTGCCAATATTTGGCAAGATGTGTGTCCACTGCCTGTATTGTCGCCTCACACTTCCCAGCTGCCAATATTTGGCAAGATGTGTGTCCACTGCCTGTAGTGTCGCCGCACACTTCCCAGCTGCCAATATTTGGCAAGATGTGTGTCCACTGCCTGTATTGTCGCCCCACACTTCCCAGCTGCCAATATTTGGCAAGATGTGTGTCCACTGCCTGTATTGTCGCCTCTCACTTCCCAGCTGCCAATATTTGGCAAGATGTGTGTCCACTGCCTGTATGGTCGCCTCACACTTCCCATCTGCCAATATTTGGAAAGATGTGTGTCCACTGCCTGTATTGTCGCCTCACACTTCCCAGCTGCCAATATTTGGCAAGATGTGTGTCCACAGCCAGTATTGTCACCTCACACTTCCCAACTGCCAATATTTGGCAAGATGTGTGTCCACTGCCTGTATTGTCGCCTCACACTTCCCAGCTGCCAATATTTGGCAAGATGTGTGTCCACTGCCTGTATTGTCGCCTCACACTTCCCAGCTGCCAATATTTGGCAAGATGTGTGTCCACTGCCTGTATTGTCCCCTCACACTTCCCAGCTGCCAATATTTGGCAAGATGTGTGTCCACTGCCTGTATTGTCGCCTCACACTTCCCAGCTGCCAATATTTGGCAAGATGTGTGTCCACTGCCTGTATTGTCGCCTCACACTTCCCAGCTGCCAATATTTGGCAAGATGTGTGTCCACTGCCTGTATTGTCGCCTCACACTTCCCAGCTGCCAATATTTGGCAAGATGTGTGTCCACTGCCTGTATGGTCGCCTCACACTTCCCAGCTGCCAATATTTGGCAAGATGTGTGTCCACTGCCTGTATGGTCGCCTCACACTTCCCAGCTGCCAATATTTGGCAAGATGTGTGTCCACTGCCTGTATTGTCGCCTCACACTTCCCAGCTGCCAATATTTGGCAAGATGTGTGTCCACTGCCTGTATTGTCGCCTCACACTTCCCAGCTGCCAATATTTGGCAAGATGTGTGTCCACTGCCAGTATTGTCGCCTCACACTTCCCAGCTGCCAATATTTGGCAAGATGTGTGTCCACTGCCTGTATTGTCGCCTCACACTTCCCAGCTGCCAATATTTGGCAAGATATGTGTCCACTGCCTGTATGGTCGCCTCACACTTCCCAGCTGCCAATATTTCGAGACAGGATTTTCTAAAAAAAAGTGTAGTTGGTAATTGGCGAGTATATCATTCTTGAATGATCGGGTGTAGTCGGTAGTATTCGGCTCACGTATCGCTAGCCTCAAATTGATCCATATAGGATATGGCTCCTTCAGCCCTTCATCCCATTTCTCCTAAATTCCTTTTAATGAAAATTTCCTATTCAGTTTGTAATCATGCGAGCATTTTCTCAAAATGTTTTACATATTTGTCTTATATTTTAGTTTCCACTCTACTATGTTATTAATCCGTACTCATTCTGAGTTCGCCATTTCAGATTTTTCGTTCATTATAAGCTGCTGAATTGTAATTACATTCAAGCAACGTACGCTATTGGATATATTAAGGTTGCATTTAATGTTGAATAACAAATTCGTTCCATGTATCTTATATTATTGGAAACTAGTTTGTTTCCACATAGCGTAGGTTAATGCAATGTAAGTTATTGGCAAGTTTCCAGACATTATGTGCTAATGTTTCTGTACCACGGATGCTATTTTCTACACAAGGTTCGGCTGCGGCATAGTACACATTATTGTTGCTGTTGTATATTGCAGAGTTTTTAGACACCTTATGCCACTGAATATTTTATGTTTTCTTCGCAAGGTATGCTATTAGATCAGTTGGCGGCTTGTCTGCAATATAAAGGTGTGACCCTAAGGTTCTTACAGCCTCTTTGCGAGTACACCTCACTTTGGGTGCTCTAGCGGTCGCAATTTTTGTTTGATCAGTACCAAACATAATATTTGGCGTATACTAGATTTGTTTAATACTAAAGATCAGTTATGTTACTGACTGAAATAGGAGTTTGGGAAGGGGCAAATTTGGTAATGTCTCCGTTTCCGTATTATAAGTCGGAAAAAGTGTATAGGACCAATCTTACTGCAATGGCCTATAAAAGTTGTCATGTAGAATTGTTCTCTGTTTTGAATATTATCTGAGATATTTGTATTTTCCTTTGTCTCTGAAATTCCACTTTGTAAATCAATGTACTTGTGGCGAAAACCATTTTATTGGTCCTGATAAATTAGATCCTTTACCGTCCGGCATCTCTGGGCGACAAAAACTGCACATAATTCAAACTGCATTGAGCGAAGATAATAATACGTAATTAATATCTTTGGATATAAAAGGTGAATTCGATAATGTATGGTGGCCATGTTTTTTCTATTGCAATATAAGATTTGAACTTTCCTTATTAATAAGTGTTCCTATGGACCTTGCTATATTAAAAAGAGATTCATTTAAGGAAAATCAGCTATTGAGGATGTACTCATAACGCGATTTTCAAAATGTTGCCCATTTCCTCAAATTCCAATCAGTCCCTACCTAGTAGGTGACGAAAATCTAAAATTATATATATATATATATATATATATATATATATATATATATATATATAATTTTAAATTTTCGTCACCTACTAGGTAGGGACTGATTGACATTTGGAACATAAAAAGCATTAAAAATGAAAATCACAACACGACATGAAAATAAATGGTTTGTAGTTTAGATAAGCTAAAGTTCACATGGGAAATCTGCGTAGTTTACCCCTGCTTAAAAGATGTATTTTATTACTTTACTCATGGTTTGGAAAAGCAAATACATACAGCATTCAGAAGAAAATATTAAAGTTATTAAAAGAGGAAAAACAAGCCCATCATTAATAAGAATGTGAGACCAAAATGCTCCCAAAACACATTTCTGCAGCCATAATTTGATGAAATGTTGTTTGCGAAGATAAATTATTTAGACGAGAGTTCATTTTTATTCTAAGTAATTAATTAAAAATAAAAAATAAGTATCCTTCATCAATTTCACCATCCTTCTTAAGTATTCCTTCATTGTCAACGTCTAATGAATCAAGGATCAAACATTTAATTTAGTCCTTCTCAGTAATCCCCTTCCGCCCTGCTACAAAAAATAATATCTCCGTTATTATTCATTCCAATAATAACACTGATTCACACTTTCAGTTATGGCCTATTCTATTATTTGCTGGTGACATTCTACTTCATAATGGGAATGTCGAAAAAACGATCCATCCAGCCTATCACTGCCGTCAAAAAAAGCCCTTCATTCAGGGGCTGCGTAAACTAAGCAGATTTCCCTCGAGAAGGTTTACAATAGATAAATATACATGCAGGTAGCACTACTGTCAATGTTAAGTGAATAAATACATATGGTAATGAGAAATCTAGCAGTCAGTTTACAATATACCATGTATATATGTATGTATATATATATATATATATATATATATGAATGTAACAAAAATTACTCTAAATAACAAAATAGACAACTTTTAACATGTGCATATTTGCCGAAAAACCAATAGGAAACGAAATATCGCTATTTTTAATTTTAGGCCTCTCTTACGACCCCTCCCCACTCCAGCTCCATCTGCCGGGCTGATTTGTGACGCTAAACCATCATGTGTGTGTGTCTGTGTCTGTGTGCGTGTGTGTGTATATATACAGTAGATTTATACCATTTATTATTTAAGAATGTTATTTGAGCCATGAGGGTAGAATAATGATTTCTTCATATATTTAGCAATTTCATCCCCGGCCAGTGCTCACCAGGGAGCCGTTGGCAGACCTGGTTGTATACAATTGAGACGCTTCCTTCCGAGAGGAGAAAAATTTCTTATTATTGTATTTGTTCACTTAATATTCATGGTGGTGTTGTGTTAGCAGTATGTAGGTTAATCTATTATGAAACTTCACGGTGGAAATCTGCTTAGTTTACGCAGCCCCTGCGTGACGGACATTTATTTTTTTACATATAAATAGAGAATATGTGGTGAGATAAGATCACAAGTGTGTCATACTAGTAGGGGGGAAATCTGCTTAGTTTACGCAGCCCTTGCCTCATGAACGCTTAAATATCGAATTTGGTAGCTATAGAACAAAAATTGAAGCGTCGTCAAGCTGTTGGTTTCTTGAACAGGTGTAGTAATTCAGGGCAGACACTGTTAGTCCATCGGCTCTGTCTCGGCACATTTCCTCATCAGCTATTGTCGGCAACAACTGAATCGGCCGAACAGCAAGCAGAATGGAACTCAGCCATACACAACCTGTCGATTGCATCTTATTAAAGAAACCAACAGCTGTAGTAATTCAGAATTACATAGTTACATATGTTACTACTATTTAATTTATAAAAAGTTTTTGTTCTACTAGCAGCCAATAACACTGCTTTAAAAAATATTCCTAAATAATAATAATTAATTATTTGATAATATATTATATCATATAATCTTCCTCATAAACTATGTAATTAACAAAATCTTTGTCTAAATTTGTACGAACGACTGGTGAGCATTGGCCGGGGATGAAATAACTAAATATATGAAGAAATCATTTTTCTACCCTCATGGCTCAAATAACATTCTTAAATAATAAATGGTATAAACTACTGTATATATATACACACACAGACACAGACTCACACACATGATGGTTTAGCGTCACAAATCAGCCCGGCAGATGGAGCAGGAGTGGGGGTCGTAAGAGAGGCCTAAAATTAAAAATAGCCATATTTCGTTTCCTATTGGTTTTTCGGCAAATATGCACATGTTAAAAGTTGTCTATTTTGTTATTTAGAGTAACTTTTATTACATTCACTTTTGCCGAATAACAAGTATAAACGACATATACACTAAAATATTAAAGTGGGATCCAACAATTGCATTGGGCACTAACGATTGAACCGAACTTAACAAAACTCTATACGCGAATTAGCATTAATTCCTATAGCCAATAGCTCCATGCCCACTCCTTGTTCCACTTCCTCCCGTCTAGTACTCCTATAGCTCCTTGCCCACTCCATGTTCAACTTCCTCCCGTCTAGTACTCCTATAGCTCCTTGCCCACTCCATGTTCAACTTCCTCCCGTCTAGTACTCCTATAGCTCCTTGCCCACTCCATGTTCAACTTCCTCCCGTCTAGTACTCCTATAGCTCCTTGCCCACTCCATGTTCAACTTCCTCCCGTCTAGTACTCCTATAGCTCCTTGCCCACTCCATGTTCAACTTCCTCCCGTCTAGTACTCCTATAGCTCCTTGCCCACTCCATGTTCAACTTCCTCCCGTCTAGTACTCCTATAGCTCCTTGCCCACTCCATGTTCAACTTCCTCCCGTCTAGTACTCCTATAGCTCCTTGCCCACTCCATGTTCAACTTCCTCCCGTCTAGTACTCCTATAGCTCCTTGCCCACTCCATGTTCAACTTCCTCCCGTCTAGTACTCCTATAGCTCCTTGCCCACTCCATGTTCAACTTCCTCCCGTCTAGTACTCCTATAGCTCCATGCCCACTCCATGTTCAACTTCCTCCCGTCTAGTACTCCTATAGCTGCATGCCCACTCCATGTTCAACTTCCTCCCGTCTAGTACTCCTATAGCTCCATGCCCACTCCATGTTCAACTTCCTCCCGTCTAGTACTCCTATAGCTCCATGCCCACTCCATGTTCAACTTCCTCCCGTCTAGTACTCCTATAGCTCCATGCCCACTCCATGTTCAACTTCCTCCCGTCTAGTACTCCTATAGCTCCATGCCCACTCCATGTTCAACTTCCTCCCGTCTAGTACTCCTATAGCTCCATGCCCACTCCATGTTCAACTTCCTCCCGTCTAGTACTCCTATAGCTCCATGCCCACTCCATGTTCAACTTCCTCCCGTCTAGTACTCCTATAGCTCCATGCCCACTCCATGTTCAACTTCCTCCCGTCTAGTACTCCTATAGCTCCATGCCCACTCCATGTTCAACTTCCTCCCGTCTAGTACTCCTATAGCTCCATGCCCACTCCATGTTCAACTTCCTCCCGTCTAGTACTCCTATAGCTCCATGCCCACTCCATGTTCAACTTCCTCCCGTCTAGTACTCCTATAGCTCCATGCCCACTCCATGTTCAACTTCCTCCCGTCTAGTACTCCTATAGCTCCATGCCCACTCCATGTTCAACTTCCTCCCGTCTAGTACTCCTATAGCTCCTTGCCCACTCCATGTTCAACTTCCTCCCGTCTAGTACTCCTATAGCTCCATGCCCACTCCATGTTCAACTTCCTCCCGTCTAGTACTCCTATAGCTCCATGCCCACTCCATGTTCAACTTCCTCCCGTCTAGTACTCCTATAGCTCCATGCCCACTCCATGTTCAACTTCCTCCCGTCTAGTACTCCTATAGCTCCTTGCCCACTCCATGTTCAACTTCCTCCCGTCTAGTACTCCTATAGCTCCTTGCCCACTCCATGTTCAACTTCCTCCCGTCTAGTACTCCTATAGCTCCATGCCCACTCCTTGTTCAACTTCCTCCCGTCTAGTACTCCTATAGCTGCATGCCCACTCCTTGTTCAACTTCCTCCCGTCTAGTACTCCTATACCTCCTTGCCCACTCCTTGTTCAACTTCCTCCCGTCTAGTACTCCTATAGCTCCTTGCCCACTCCTTAATTGTACTTTCCATACTGCGGAGGTGGTTCTTTACTTCCATCCATTCTGATCGCCATTTGCCTAGGATTCGGTGGCGTATGTGTCTAACTATGTCTTTTTGGTTTAAGTTTGTTTGTTTTTGTATTGACTTTATAATTAATAATAATAAGTAATTAATTTAGGCTGAAATTATTGGTGACCTTTGGAATACTTACATTAATCAGCAGCTGCTACGTGGTCTGTGTCTAGCTTGGAACCTTCTTGCTTTAATAATACGCTGTTTTCCCTTCGGTTATGAGCCAACTTGTAATTGCTTTAAAGGTAGTAGCGAGTGATGGCTTCTGGGGCTTTACCAGCAACTCTCCTAACCACTTCCCGATAGAACCTCTCAGCTGACAGGACATTAGAAGTCCTTGGAGCTACTCAAGTATTTGCAGAGTCGCCTTATATCAAAGCTTATTACTCTTGTATTGCTGGCTAGCATCGGCCATCAAGGCAGCATGGTTGCATTATTTTCCTTACTTCCTCCTGCGAAATAAAAGAAAATTAAAGAAATTTATTATATGTTATAGATTTACCTCTTGTACAAATTGATCAATTATAAAAAATGGTTTCAGAATAAAGATCAAATTCGTTAATGGCTGAAATCGGACAGGGAATTGCTAACATTGTGAATATCTCCTGATGCTGCTGATCGTAAAACTGTTTAAGGTCATGCTTATTGCACGGACAATGTTCTATAAAGGTGTTTCTGTATATGTTTATTTAATATTAACCAAGCTATTTCTATATTTTAGTTGTCGGTCTTTAGTAAACCCCCGCTCCTACTCATGCCATATTAACAATAACCTATTACATTATTGTATTATTATGCTAGCACTTTATTTGAAGACTAAATACCAAATATTGTTATCAATAAACCTTTACTCTATCGGATAAATGCAAATACGTGACGCCTGTGAGAAATCATTTTTGTTAACGTTGGACCTGCGTGACGGACTTTTTCGCAAGTTTTGATGGGGGACACCAGGTCTTACTTTAAAATGATACCCTTTTAAATAAAGTGCAGGAAAATACATTGTTTGTCTTATTTATCAATTTACGTCCTCTTCAGATTTATTTATCATCATCAATCTTTGAGGGGAATTATTATATTGTTGCGAAAAATTACTTACATGAAAAATTAAAAATTCCGTCACGCAGGGGCTGCGTAAACTAAGCAGATTTCCGCGTACTAGTATGACACACTCGTGATCTTCTCTCACCACATATAGCTCGTCCGTTACACTTAATAAAAATGTAAATATCTCCGTTAATATTCAAGATAGAGAATAAATGTATATAACAATATGTATAGTAACTTTAATTTGCAATAAGATTGGTTTTATACAATTTTTCGATCCGACGTATAGTAGAGGAGATATTTCGAATTTTCGAAATTCCCCCCTCTAACCCCCCCCCTCCCACAGGTCCGATTTCAGCCATTAACGAACTTGATCTTCCTTTTTACATAAAACGGTTAAATTCCGAGTTTGTAACGATCAAACAAAAATTGCGACCGCTAGAGCGTTAACAGACAAATATATATATATATATATATATATATATATATATATAGAGAGAGAGAGAGAGAGAGAGAGAGAGATATTTATATATATAGAGATATATATGTATATAATTTTGAACGGACCTCATTTTCGTTATCTCCTGGGTAGGGTCGATGGACATTCGAAGACTTTTTTCGAAAATCGCATTTTGATTACGACCTCAATAGCTGCTTTCCCTTAAGGGATATCTGCTAAAAGAGTTAATCATATATTTAAGAAGTACGAAGTAGATGAGAGGAGCCGACCGATGGTCTAGATCATGATCGACAGTGCGTTCAGTGCAGCTTTAGTTGGAGTGTGAAGAACAGTGTTGTGCCGTGATTCTGCAAAGAACAGTATAGTGCCGTGTTTAAGTAAAGGACAGTGCAGTGCCGCACTTTTGTGAACTTCAGTGATCGTGAGTAAGTTATTGGACTGTGTAATAAGAAGAAGAGTGAAGCTATCAGTGCATACTGTGAGTAATAATTAAGACTAATTAACCAAGTGTGTAGTGCATTGTGAAATAAATTGTGCACTGATAATAACTCTGAAGCTTGTGCGTGTTTAATTTCGCAATCCAAAAGAACTCTAATAAACTACGTTTATTACTGATATTGTAATCAGCCTTCAATGATGTAGGATGCAAGCCCGCATTGCTGTAGTGTATTGCCGTGTCTCTAGTAGTGCTACAGCCACTTGGAAACATTTATAATTGGTGCTCTCAACATATTTTTACTGTTGCCGACTTGGAATTTTAAAATATTTGCACAGATAATTATAGCAAACTCATATCTAGCATTAAGGTAAAAAGTGAATCACTTCTGGTCAATCCCTCTACTCTATCCTCAACAATAACAATATTATTGGTAGAACTTATCGGTGAATAACAATAAGTATTGTATAACATTACAAATTTCGTTCCATCAAAAGCCGATCCGGGGCACTAGAATCCTTGATCTGACTGGACAACATTCATGCAATCAAACCAAAAAGAAAAATTAAGCCTTTAAAGAGTCAATCACGCACACAACACCACAGTGAATATTAAGGGAATAAATACAGACGATAATAAGAAACCTCCCAATGGAAATCATCTTAAATGTAAACAAACAGCTCTCCCAACTTCTTACTGGAAGGAATAACAATTACTGTAATATATCTGAATATAACGTATAAATTTTAATGAGAACTATGTACTATATCTAGTACAGTAATTTATAATGAATCAGAATAATTTTTATCTCAATCATCAAATTTTAGTAGTCCAAAAACTTAAGAAGTAGAGACATACCATGACATATTTGCATATATCTCGCATAATAAATGCCCCTTGAAAACCATATTCGGTATTTAAGCTTCGAATGATGTAGTTTATTACATAACCGAGCATTGTTTATGTAACATGAATAGAAGTGGGGGTTTACTGAAGGCTGAAAACTGGAAAATGCAAATATCTCGATTAATATTCAAGTTAGGGAATAAATGTATATAAAATGATTTATAGTAAATTTAATTTGCTATATAATTGATTCTATACATTTTTTTCGACAACATACATTTTTTCTAAACATCCGACGTATAGTAACGGAGATATTTCGAATTTTCAAAATTCTCTCTCTTTAACCCCACCCTCTCCTGGTCTGATTTCAGCCGTTAACGAACTTGATTTTTTTTTTTACATAAAACGACTAAATAGCGAGTTTGGTAACGATTAAACAATAAGTGCGACCACTACAGCTGCAACACACACACACACACACACACACACACATACACACACACACACACACACACACACACACACACACACATATACATAAATACATACATATATATATATATATATATATATATATATATATATATATATATATATATATATATATATAGTTTTGAACGGACCTCATTTTCGCCATCTCCTAGGTATGATCGATGGACATTTGAAGACAAATTTCGAAAATCGCGTCATTGAGTACGACCTCAATAGCTGGTATCCCTTGAGGGAAATCTGCTAAAATGAGCCATTAAGCAAATGAAAATCAGCGTTCGACTTGCTTCTCAGCTGACTTTACAGGCCTATTCGTATTACTCTCTCAATCCTCTTTTATTAAAATTCCCATTAGGGAAATCAGCTATTGACGTTGTAGGTATGACAATTTTCGAAAAATGTCTATCGATCCTACCTAGTAGATGACCAAAGTGAAGTCGGTTCAAATTTGTATATATATATATATATATATATATATATATATATATATATATATATGCTTGTTATTCTGGGTCAAATATTATTTATATATTATTCATATTTTATGGCAAGGGTCTCCAATAAAAAAACATTTTTTTCGCTGCAAACTTTACTGAAACTGCCCAACATGTTTCGGGGCTTACTTGCCACCTCTTCAGGTGGGCCCCCTTTTAAAAAGAAGTATAGAAAATGATTAATAACATAAATTTAACACATCCCTTAATAATTCTTTTGCTAAATATAGTATATATGAAATAGGCTCATATGGAACTTATATTGGTGAATCCTCGCAGCTGCTGAATAAAGGTTAAAGCAACAAGTATTGGCAATAAAGAAAATACAACTGCTTTGACCGATCATTCTATCTAAGAAACACACCTTCAATTTTGAAAAAGTTCAAATAATTGATAAAGAAATATGTAATACTAAACGGAAAATAAAAGAGAATATTCAAATAATAAAAAATAGAAAAGGGGAAGTGAACAAAGAAAAAAAACAGAAATCCAATGCCTTAATCATATATTTTATAACATTTAACACATGACGTGAAATAATCTAGTCTATAGATATATTTAGTCTTGGTAAGTAATAATAAGAAAAAACACCCCTTTACAACAATGTATGACAACAATGTGCAATATTATAAAGTAGTACATGTAATTTTACAGCCCTGAAGAAGAGAAAATAAAGATTCTCGAAATATCGGCATAAACTAAGATTCATTTCAATGACATTGACCAAAACTCCGAAAAGAACAACACACCATATATATATATATATATATATATATATATATATATATATATATATATATGGGTTTTTGTATATATAATACGTTGCTCGGGTTATTTTAATAATAAAGGTGTTTGCTATGTGGAGCAAAAAGAGACACGACTGAATGTGCATTCTCCTTTAAGAGCACGGGGCGGAAAATGTTCTTTGGTCTCCGGAAGTTTCTTTGTTCACCTGGCTGAGTTGAAGAAGAGGTGCCCGATTCGGGGTGGAACAGGGAGAGATGAGTGGGATGGACCAATGGAGGAACCGTCACAACATCCACAAGGCAGCTATCTATTTAGTTGGTAATTATAATTTCATAGACCAAAACAAGATCAGTAAACTCTCTTCCCTCACTTAAATTATTGCCCACCAAATGCCTACCAAGTGATCAGTCTGTGACATTCACTTCATACAACGGCTTACTCAAACCACTCCATAAACTGGGAGTTGTATAATTTGCTCTCTCTGCACATCCTCCCAGTATCAAAATGGAAGGTTATGCTGCAATCACTGATAACATGGCAGTAATGGAAGGTTATGCTGCAATCACTGATAACATGGCAGTAATGGAAGGTTATGCTGCAATCACTGATAACATGGCAGTAATGGAAGGTTATGCTGCAATCACTGATAACATGGCAGTAATGGAAGGTTATGCTGCAATCACTGATAACATGGCAGTAATGGAAGGTTATGCTGCAATCACTGATAACATGGCAGTAATGGAAGGTTATGCTGCAATCACTGATAACATGGCAGTAATGGAAGGTTATGCTGCAATCACTGATAACATGGCAGTAATGGAAGGTTATGCTGCAATCACTGATAACATGGCAGTAATGAAAGGTTATGCTGCAATCACTGATAACATGGCAGTAATGAAAGGTTATGCTGCAATCACTGATAACATGGCAGTAATGGAAGGTTATGCTGCAATCACTGATAACATGGCAGTAATGAAAGGTTATGCTGCAATCACTGATAACATGGCAGTAATGGAAGTTTATGCTGCAATCACTGATAACATGGCAGTAATGAAAGGTTATGCTGCAATCACTGATAACATGGCAGTAATGAAAGGTTATGCTGCAATCACTGATAACATGGCAGTAATCGTAATCGTTAGCAGATGGGAATAACTTAAATAGATCTGTGGTCTAAGGTTAGGAGGTGTGAGGAAAATGCTAATTCAAATACCCAGTTATTTTCTGTTCAGTCGTTTATGTTTGATAAAATTGTTGACTACCGCCGTAATTGTAGCGTACAGATACTTCATACTTCGGTATACTTCAGAAGTGTATATAAAAAAGTCCGTCACGCAGGGGCTGCGTAAACTAAGCAGATTTCCCACGTGAAGTTTTACAATAGAGAAATCTGCCTAATAACAACGGTAGTAGTAAGAAACCTCTAAACCTAAAACATTATTTAGGGCGTAATAACCCAGTAGTTTCTAGCCCCAAAAAACAGTTAACCTAACCTCTAAACCTATTCACGAGGGATGAATAGTTATAGAAACGGCCGCCAGAGCTCTCGGCGGAAAGTCCGAACATAGCCTACTGGCGCCCACACGCAGAATACAAATGCAAATATCTCGGTTAATATTCAAGTTACAGAATAAATGTATAGAACAATATTTATAGTAAATTTAATTTGCAATAAGATTTACTCTTTACAATTTTTCGATCCGACGCATAATAACGGAGATATTTTTAATTTTCAAAAATCCCCCCTCTAAACCCCACCTCCTACTGGTCCGATTTCAGCCATTAACGAACTTGATCTTCCTTTTTACATAAAACGGTTAAATTCCGAGTTTGGTAACGATCAAACAAAAATTGCGACCGCTAGAGCGTTAACAGACAAATATATATATATATATATATATATATATATATATATATATATATATAATTTTGAACGGACCTCATTTTCGTCATCTCCTGGGTAGGATCGATGGACATTTGAAGTAATTTTTCGAAACTCGCATCATGAGTACGACCTCAATAGCTGATTTCCCTTAAGGGAAATCTGCTAAAACTTTACTTTAATTAACACAGCCAACAACTTTTGTTATGTACATGTTTGCCGAAAAACCAATAGGTAACGAAATATTGTGATTTTTCATTTCTGACGTCCATTATAACCCTTACTTAATCCCCTCTCAGAATATTAATATAGACTAGAGTCTAAGTTGTGTTAGTCGTAACACGCGTACCAAGTTTCATAAATTTCTGTTTAGTAGTTTAGGCGTGAAAAGGTAACAGATACCAATGCCAAAAATTGTTGATGTCGTTTCAATACGAAATAGTAACGCGGCATTTTTAGAAAACAATAAAGACGTTATATATATATATATATATATATATATATATATATATATATAAAATTGTAACCTCTGTCTGTACATTGATTTTTTTTCGCGAAATTTCACGATAACTTTTTCTTTCACATGTCATAGACACCATAACTGCATTTTGTTTCTTTGGTGTCTGTTTGTTTGTTTGTTACCTTTTCACGCATAAACGGCTGAACCGAATTTTATGAAACTTGGTATGTATATTACTACTAACCCAACTTAGACTTTAGGCTATATTAATATCCTCTGAGAACAACAGGAGTGTGGGTTATAAGCGAAGCCAGAAATTAGAAATAGCGATATTTCGTTTCCTATTGGTTTTTCGGCAAATATAAACAGACCAAAAGTTGTTTATTTTGTTATTTAGAGTAACTTTTGTAATATACACTTTTTTCGTATACCGAATTATAAACGTGATATACGCTAAAACCTAAAGCGGAAGTGAACAATTTTATTTGGGACAAAAGACCAAACCGAAATAAATAAAACTCGGTATATGTATTAGCACTAACGCTTTCATTATAACAAGCCATACCAACATTTCTAGGGACGGGCTGGAGTGGGGGTTATAAGAGAAGCCAGAAATTAAAAATAGCGATATTTCGTTTCCTATCGGTTTTTCGGCAAATATGAACATAACAAAAGTTGTTTATTTTGTTATTTAGAGTAGCTTTTGTTATATACACTTTTTTCGTATACCGAATTATAAACTAAAGCGGGAGTCAACTATTTCATTGGGCGCTAACGATTAAACCGAATTAAAAAAAAACTCGGTATGTCAATTAGCATTAATTCTTCCATGATTATAAGCTATATTAAAATTTTTAGGTTAGAACGGGAGTGGGGGTTATAAGGGAGGCCTGAAATAAAAATTCGCGATATTTCATTGTCTATTTGTTTTTCGACAAACATGCACATAACAAAACTTGTTTACTTTGTTATTAAGATTAACTTTTGTTTTATACATTTCTCCAGGAACAATATGTGGAGCAAGTAATTTACGTAGAAAAATTGATATGCTCAACAATCCATTCCAATTTGAACTATGAGGTACCTCACCTGGAAAAATTAATTCAAATCTATGTTGAAATCTATGCATAATGCACAGGAGACGGGAAATATGACAATTTGGAGGACAGTGAGGACTTACATAAAAAAATAATTTTATTATTAACAAATGCCAACAAAGGGTATTAACCTTAAACACTGGTTCGGGTAAATGTCAAAATATTGTGGAAAGTAAAGCCTTGCCAAAAAAATACCATCACCATTCAGCCTCAAATGAATTCCCGGGCGAAGCCAGGGTATCTGTAACTGAATATATATATATATATATATATATATATATATATATATATATATATATATATATATATTCAGTTACAGATTCTATCTAGTGGTCTGCATTAAAGGACTGATAGAGAGAGAAATCAATCAATTGATTATCTAGATGTAGATTGGAATTGGTGAGTACTATTTCTCTGTTATCATCCTCTGTTATCAGTTAGGGTGTCTAGGAGTAGCTCTAATCCTGGATCGATTAGAGTTGGAATTAATTTTAGTATTCTGATGAGTCTTTCATTAATAGTTAATTCTTTTTAATGGAAATCTGCAAGTAAAGAGATTATTTGATAGCTCTTTGGAATATAGAAGACATCTTAATAATACCTTATATTTGCCGGCTCTCCGTTCGTTCAACGGCTCAATGTAAAAAGAGGAAGAGTAATGACTACTCATAAAATGCTAATACCTTCAAGCCCTAAGTAGCAATATAAAAATATGTTTTTAAAAAACGGAGATAAAAATAAATATTAAAAAATGACTCGTAAAAAGACGGATTCCTTGGAGAAGTTGACTTTATATTATACCCCCCCCCCCCGCTTTTTACTTTTCAAGTCTCTAAATTGGTTCAGCTCCTTCCAAGCAGAATTTGCTACTTCAGTTTAATCCCTACTAATTTTTAGAAAAAACACAATTACATTATTTTATGCAGCAAGTCATTTCTATTAATCTTCAAAAGAGATGAAATTCCTTTTCTTTGTGAATAATATATAAATTGTGTAAAAAGTGCTTTGAAAATAAACATGGTCACGCAGGGGCTGCGTATATTAAGCAGACTTCCCATCAGCATTCGATGTGAGGGGGAGGACCCCCCCCCCTGGAAACAAGACTATGAGTTACTCGCTTACTATTTGAGTAACGAAATAATGTAATGGACAACAATTGCAGAAGACCAATAACAAGAATGGATTTATAACGTGTTACGATCGGGCTCATAATAAGTGAGATATTTTGAACTTTGGAATCCCCCCCCCCTCATCTAAGCCCTCACTATCCCATGTTCGATTTCCACAAATAATAAATAAGATTTTTTGGGGTCAACTGAAACGGTAAAGTAGCGATTATGGTTTTGATCAAATAAACATTTTCGATTAAACAGCAACAAATGTTAATTGATGAAGTTATCTCACTTACTAAAAGATCTATGAACACCATATTTGGTAGTTAACCTTCAAATAAAGTGGTTCACTGTATTACAAATTTTGGAAATCCCCCCCCTCCCGCTAGTCCGGTTTCTGCCATTAACGAACTATGCTAGAGCGTTAACAGACATATATATATATATATATATATATATATATATATATATATATATATGTGTGCATATATATATATATTAGGACAGATACCCGGCTTCGCCCGGGAATTCAAATAAGGCTGGATGGTGATGGTTTTTTTTGGCAAGGCTTTACTTTGCACAATATTTTGACATTTACTCTTCCCCGTGTTTAGGGTTTATACCCGTTGTTGCTTTGGATTTTTTAATAATAAAATTAATTTTTTATGTAAGACTTCACTGTCCTCCATATTGTCATATTTCCCGTTTCCTGTGGATTATGCATCACCCCCCCCCCCCCCCACCCCCCCCCCCCCCCACCCCCCCCCCCCCCCACCCCCCCCCCCCCCCACCCCCCCCCCCCCCCACCCCCCCCCCCCCCCACCCCCCCCCCCCCCCACCCCCCCCCCCCCCCACCCCCCCCCCCCCCCACCCCCCCCCCCCCCCACCCCCCCCCCCCCCCACCCCCCCCCCCCCCCACCCCCCCCCCCCCCCACCCCCCCCCCCCCCCACCCCCCCCCCCCCCCACCCCCCCCCCCCCCCACCCCCCCCCCCCCCCACCCCCCCCCCCCCCCACCCCCCCCCCCCCCCACCCCCCCCCCCCCCCACCCCCCCCCCCCCCCACCCCCCCCCCCCCCCACCCCCCCCCCCCCCCACCCCCCCCCCCCCCCACCCCCCCCCCCCCCCACCCCCCCCCCCCCCCACCCCCCCCCCCCCCCACCCCCCCCCCCCCCCACCCCCCCCCCCCCCCACCCCCCCCCCCCCCCACCCCCCCCCCCCCCCACATTTGATATAGATCAAGTAATGTTATCTGATAACAGTTAAATAACCAGTATGAATATAGATCAATTAAATGTTATCTGAAACAGTTAAATTATCCAGTATGATATAGAGCAAGTAATACCTATCTGAAACAGTTAAAATTATCCCAGTTATGATATAGATCAAGTAATGCTATCTGAAACAGTTAAATATCCAGAATGATATTAGAATCCAAGTAAATGGCTTATCTGATTACAGTTAAATAATCCAGTATGATATAGATCAAGTAATGTTATTCTGAAACTGTTTAAATATCCATTAGAAATAGATCAAGTAAATGTATCCTGAAACATTTTAAATATCCAGTATGGGATATAGATCAAGTAATCTATCTGAAACAGTTAAATATCCAGTTATGATATAGATCTAGTAATGTTACTGATACAGTTAAATATCCATTATGATAAGAATCAAGTAATGGTTATCTGAAAACTGTTAAATATCCATATGATATAGTATCAAGTAATGCTATCTGAAACAGTTAAATATTCCAGTATGATATAGATCAAGTAATGCTATCTGAAACAGTTAAATATCCAGAATGATAAAGATCAAGTAATGCAATCTGAAACAGTTAAATATCCAGTATGATATAGATCAAGTAATGGTTATCTGAAACAGTTAAATATCCAGTATGATATAGATCAAGTAATGTTATCTGAAACTGTTCAAATAAATCCAGTTAGTATAGCGCAATTATAGATGAAGGCGGGTTAGTTACTAATTCACATACCGAGGTTTGGGTTAATTCGGTTGAGTCTTTATTGTGGCAAATAAAAATTGTGGACTCCCGCTTTACAGTTTATAGCACGTATAACTCATTTATGCTTCCGTGTACGGCAAGAGTGCATATACACATAAGTTACTCTAAATAACAAAATACAAACAACTTTTGTAATGTGCCATATTTGCTTGAACAAAGCAATAGGGAAACGATATATCGCTAATTTTTAATTTCAGGCCTCGCCTTAATAACCCCCACGTCCTTCCCTAGCGCTACCAGTAGAAATGTTAGTAATGGCTTATTATGAGTGAAATCGTTAGTATTAATTCACATAGCGAGGTTTGGTTTAGATTCGGTAGAGTCTTTCTTGTGCCAAATAAAATTGTGGACTCCCGCTATACGTTTTTAAGCGTATAACTCATTTATACTTCTGTTGGTAAGGCAAAAAGTGCATATACACAAAAGTTACTGTAAATAATTACAAAAATAAACAACCTTTTGTTTATGTGCCATATATGCTAGACAAAAGCAATAGGAAACGAAATATCGCTATTTTTAATCTTCCAGGCGCCTACCTTATAACCCCCACTCCTGTGCGTTCTTCAGAGACTAAGAGTGAGTCTAAGTTGGTAGCTAGCTAGTAATATACATACCACAAGTTTTCATAAAATTCGGTTCAGCCGTTTATGCGTGCAAAAGGTTAACAAACAAAACAAACATGACACGAAAGAAACAAAATGTAGTTCTTCTAAATGCTGTCCACACATGACATCGTGTAAACGAAAAAGTTATCATGAAATTTCGCCGAAAAAAAAAATCAAAATGTACAGACAAGAAGGTTACAATTTTATATATAATATATACTATATAATTAGTATATATATATTATAATTATATATATATATTATATCTATATATACTAGCTCAGATACCCGGCTTCCGTCCGGGAATTGATTTGATGGTATATGGTATTTTTTTTTGGCAAGGCTTTAAAAAAAAACTTTGCACAATATTTTGACATTTTACCTCGGTCCCAGTGTTTAGGGTTAATACCCGTTGTTGGCATTTGTTAATAATAAAATTAATTTTTTATGTATTTCAGCTTTTTTTTTTATATTACATTTATTTTTATTATATCATATTTATATATTATATTTTATATTATTATACGAAAGGTTATCGTGAAATTTCGCGAAAAAAATCAATGTAACTTTTCGTTTCACATGTCATAGACACCATAACTGCATTTTGTTTCTTTCGTGTATGTTTGTTTGTTTGTTTGTTACCCTTTTCACGCATAAACGGCTAGGACCGAATTTTATGAAACTTTGGTATTGTTTATTAATAACTAACCCCAACTTAAGACTTTAGGCTATATTAATTTTTCTCTGAGACGAACAGGGAGTTGGGGGTTATAAGGGAAGCCTGAATGAAATTAAAAAATAGCGATAATTTCGTTTTCCTATTAGTTTTTTTCCGAGTAAATATGCACATAACAAAAGTTTATGTTTATTTTGTTATTTAGAGTAACTTTTGTTATATACACTTTCGTCGTATTCCGATTGTACAGATGCGTTATACGCCAAAAATTATTGCGGGAGTTCAACAATTTTATTTGGCACGAAAGACTTAACGGGACCTAAAATTAAAAACTAAACTCGGTAATGTGGTATTAGCAGCGATAACCTTCATTATAATAAGCCATAACCAACATTTCTAATATGGTCTGGCAGGAGTGGGGGTTATAAAAGAAGCCTGAAATATAAAAATAGCGATTATTTTCGTTTCCTATTGGGTTTTCCGCAAATATAAACAATAATCAAAAGTCGTGTTATTCTCTGTTTATTTTGAGTAACTTTTGTTTATATACACACTTTTTTGTCGTATACCTAAGTTTAAATGAGTTATACGTTAAATACTTTAGCTGGCACTAACGGCCTGAACGAACTTAACAAAAACTCGGTATGTCAATTAATCATTTAAATTATTCCATTGATTATAAGTTATATTAGAAATATTTAGGTTCGAAGGGGATGGGGGTTAAAATTGGGAGGCCCTGGTGAAATAAAAATTCACCATATTTACATGTAATAAGAGATCGGGAAATATAAAAATATCGAGAGTACAGTGAAGCCTTATCCGAACACCAAATAATTCTATTATTAGCAAATCCATGGCAAAGATGGGTAATCAATCCTAAACGCTGGTGACGGGTAAATGTCAAAAATATTGTGCAATGTTAAAAGCCTGCTAAAAAATACCATCACCATTCAACCGCCTAAAATCAATTCCCGTGCTGAAGCCGGGTATCTGAGCTAGTATATATATATATTATACGAAGGCGGGTTTCTGAGTAGTATATATATTTCTCTAATTTATATATATATTATTTTTTTATATTATTTATATTTTATATTATATATATATATATAGTCAGATACCCGGCTTTCGCCCGGGAATTGATTTGAGGCTGAATGGTGATGGTATTTTTTTGGCAAGGCTTTACTTTGCACAATATTTTGACATTTACCCGTCCCACTGTTTAGGGTTAATACCCGTTATGGCATTTGTTAATAATAAAATTAATTTTTTATGTAAGTCTTTACTGTCCTCCAAATTGTTTACTCCCGCTATAATTTTTAGCGTATAACGCCTTTATACTTCGGTATACGACAATAGTGTATATAAAAAAAGTTTCTCTAAATAACAAAATAAACAACTTTTGTTATGTGCATATTTGCCGAAAAAGCAATAGGAAACGAAATACCACTATTATTAATTTGTGGCCTTCCTTATAACCCCCACTCCTGCCCGTTCCTAGAAATGTTAGTATGGCTTATTATAAGGAAGGCTTTAGTACTAATTCACATACCGAGTTTGGTTTAGTTCGGTTGAGTCTTTTGTGCCAAATAAAATTGTGGACTCCCGCTATAGTTTTTAGCGTATAACTCAATTTATACTTCCGTATACGGCAAAAGTGTATATAACAAAAGTTACTGTAAATAACAAAATAAACAACTTTGTTATGGGCATATTTGCTGAATAAGCAATAGGAAACGAAATATCGCTATTTTTAATTTCAGGCCTCCCATATAACCCCCACTCCTGCCCGTCCCTAGAAATGTTAGTATGGCTTATTATAAGGAAGGCTTTAGTACTAATTCACATACCGAGTTTGGTTTTGTTCGGTTGAATCTTTTGTACCTAATAAATTGTTGACTCCCGCTATAGATTTTAGCGTATAACTCATTTATACTTCCGTATACGGCAAATGTGCATATAACAAAAGTTACTCTAAATTACAAAATAAACAACTTTTGTTATGGGCATATTTGCTGAAAAAGCAATATGAAACGAAATATCGCTATTTTTAATTTCAGCCCTCCCTTATAACCCCCACTCCTATTTGTCTTAGAGAATATTAATATAGCCTAAAGTCTAAGTTGGGCTAGTAGTAATATACATACCAAGTTTCATAAAATTCGGTTCAGCCGTTTATGCGTGAAAAGGTAACAAACAAACAAACAAACAAACAAACAAACAAACAAACAGACACCAAAGAAACAAAATGCAGTTATGGTGTCTATGACATGTGAAACGAAAAGTTATCGTGAAATTTTGCGAAAAAAATCAATGTACAGACAGAGGTTACAATTTTATATATATACTAGCTCAGATACCCGGCTTCGCTCGGGAATTCACTTGAGGCTGAATGGTGATGGTATATTTTTGGCAAGGCTTTACTTTTCACGAGATTTACCCGTCCCAGTGTTTAGGGTTAACACCCGCCGTTTCTGTGGATTTGTTAATAATGAAATTAATTTTTTATGTAAGACTTCACTGTCCTGCATATTGTCATATTTCCCGTTTCCTGTGTATTATGCATAGATTTGAATTATTAAGGAGAAAATATTGACATACATTTGAATTAATTTTTTAAGGTGAGGTACCTGGTAGTTCATGTTGAAAAGAAGTGTTGAGGAAATTTCTCTAAATAATAAAATAAAGAACTTTTTTTATGTGCATATTTGGTGAAACCCCAATAGGAAATCACTATTATTAATTTCAGGCCTCCCTTACAACCCCCACTCCTGCCCGTCTCTATAAATGTTAGTATGGCTTATTATAAAGAAGGCGTTAGTACTAATTCACATACCGAGCTTGGTTTCGTTCGGTTGAGTCTTTTGCGCCAAATAAAATTGTTGACTCCCGCTATAATTTTTAGCGTATTACACCTTTATACTTCGGTATACGACGATAGTGTATATAACAAAAGTTACTCTAAATTACAAAATAAACAACTTCTGTTATGTTCATATTTACCGAAAACCTAATAGGAAACGAAATATTGCTATTTTTAATTTCTGGCTTCCCTCATAACCCCCACTCCTGCCCGTCCCTAGAAATGTTGGTATGGCTTGTTATAAAGAAAGCGTTAATGCTAATACATATACCGAGTTTAATTTATTTCGGTTAGGTCTTTTGTCCCAAATAAAATTGTTCACTTCCGCTATAGGTTTCAGCGTATATCTCGTATATAATTCGGTATATGAAAAAAGTGTATATAACAAAAGTTTACTCTAAACAACAAAATAAACAACTTTTGTTATGTTCATATTTGCCGAAAAACCAATAGGAAACGAAATATCGCTATTTTTAATTTCTTGCTTCCCTTATAACCCCCACTCCTGTTCGTTCCAGAGGATATTAATATAGCCTAAAGTCTAAGTTGGGTTAGTAGTAATATGGTGTACCAAGTTTCATAAAATTCGGTTCAGCCGTTTATGCGTGAAAAGGTAACAAACAAACAAACAAACAAATAAACAAACAAACAAACAAACAGACACCAAAGAAACAAAATGCAGTTATGGTGTCTATGACATGTGAAACGAAAAGTTATCGTGAAATTTCGCGAAAAAAATCAATGTACAGACAGAGGTTACAATTTTATATATATATAGATATATATATATATATATATATATATATATATATATATATATATATATATAGCCGATATCAGCCCTCTCCCATGTAGGATCGATGGAAAATCTTGTTGACTACAACCTCCATAGATGATTTGCCTTGAGGAAAATCTTCTAAAAGTGAACATATCGTAGAGTGTAATTAGAGGAAATACCATTCCTTTGCGACTAGTCTGAGGAGGCCTGATTGGCAGGTAGAATGCTGACACTACCACTCAAGCTGTGACGCGCACAACACTGCGGACTAGTCTGTGGAGCCCTGATTGGCAGGTAGAATGCTGACACTACCACTCAAGCTGTGCACGCGCACAACACTGCGGACTAGTCTGTGGAGGCCTGATTGGCAGGTAGAATGCTGACACTACCACTCAAGCTGTGCACGCGCACAACACAGCGGACTAGTCTGTGGAGGCCACAATGGCAGGTAGAATGCTGACACTACCACACAAGCTGTGCACGCGCACAACACTGCGGACTAGTCTGTGGAGGCCTGATTGGCAGGTAGAATGCTGACACTACCACTCAAGCTGTGCACGCGCACAACACTGCGGACTAGTCTGTGGAGGCCTGATTGGCAGGTAGAATGCTGACACTACCACTCAAGCTGTGCACGCGCACAACACTGCGGACTAGTCTGTGGAGGCCTGATTGGCAGGTAGAATGCTGACACTACCACTCAAGCTGTGCACGCGCACAACACTGCGGAGTAGTCTGTGGAGGCCTGATTGGCAGGTAGAATGCTGACACTACCACTCAAGCTGTGCACGCGCACAACACTGCGACTAGTCTGTGGAGGCCTGATTGGCAGGTAGAATGCTGACACTACCACTCAAGCTGTGCACGCGCACAACACTGCGGACTAGTCTGTGGAGGCCTGATTGGCAGGTAGAATGCTGACACTACCACTCAAGCTGTGCACGCGCACAACACTGCGGACTAGTCTGTGGAGGCCTGATTGGCAGGTAGAATGCTGACACTACCACTCAAGCTGTGCACGCGCACAACACTGCGGACTAGTCTGTGGAGGCCTGATTGGCAGGTAGAATGCTGACACTACCACTCAAGCTGTGCACGCGCACAACACTGCGGACTAGTCTGTGGAGCCCTGATTGGCAGGTAGAATGCTGACACTACCACTCAAGCTGTGCACGCGCACAACACTGCGGACTAGTCTGTGGAGGCCTGATTGGCAGGTAGAATGCTGACACTACCACTCAAGCTGTGACGCGCACAACACTGCGGACTAGTCTGTGGAGCCCTGATTGGCAGGTAGAATGCTGACACTACCACTCAAGCTGTGCACGCGCACAACACTGCGGACTAGTCTGTGGAGGCCTGATTGGCAGGTAGAATGCTGACACTACCACTCAAGCTGTGCACGCGCACAACACTGCGGACTAGTCTGTGGAGGCCTGATTGGCAGGTAGAATGCTGACACTACCACTCAAGCTGTGCACGCGCACAACACTGCGGACTAGTCTGTGGAGGCCTGATTGGCAGGTAGAATGCTGACACTACCACTCAAGCTGTGCACGCGCACAACACTGCGGACTAGTCTGTGGAGGCCTGATTGGCAGGTAGACTGCTGACACTACCACTCCATTCATTGGAGCCCTGATTGGCAGGTAGAATGCTGACACTACCACTCAAGCTGTGCACGCGCACAACACTGCGGACTAGTCTGTGGAGGCCTGATTGGCAGGTAGAATGCTGACACTACCACTCAAGCTGTGACGCGCACAACACTGCGGACTAGTCTGTGGAGGCCTGATTGGCAGGTAGAATGCTGACACTACCACTCAAGCTGTGCACGCGCACAACACTGCGGACTAGTCTGTGGAGGCCTGATTGGCAGGTAGAATGCTGACACTACCACTCAAGCTGTGCACGCGCACAACACTGCGGACTAGTCTGTGGAGGCCTGATTGGCAGGTAGAATGCTGACACTACCACTCCATTCCTTGGAGCCCTGATTGGCAGGTAGAATGCTGACACTACCACTCCATTCCTTGGAGCCCTGATTGGCAGGTAGAATGCTGACACTACCACTCAAGCTGTGCACGCGCACAACACTGCGGACTAGTCTGTGGAGCCCTGATTGGCAGGTAGAATGCTGACACTACCACTCAAGCTGTGCACGCGCACAACACTGCGGACTAGTCTGTGGAGCCCTGATTGGCAGGTAGAATGCTGACACTACCACTCCATTCCTTGGAGCCCTGATTGGCAGGTAGAATGCTGACACTACCACTCCATTCCTTGGAGCCCTGATTGGCAGGTAGAATGCTGACACTACCACTCCATTCCTTGGAGCCCTGATTGGCAGGTAGAATGCTGACACTACCACTCCATTCCTTGGAGCCCTGATTGGCAGGGTAGAATGCTGACACTACCACTCCATTCCTTGGAGCCCTGATTGGCAGGTAGAATGCTGACACTACCACTCCATTCCTTGGAGCCCTGATTGGCAGGTAGAATGCTGACACTACCACTCCATTCCTTGGAGCCCTGATTGGCAGGTAGAATGCTGACACTACCACTCCATTCCTTGGAGCCCTGATTGGCAGGTAGAATGCTGACACTACCACTCCATTCCTTGGAGCCCTGATTGGCAGGTAGAATGCTGACACTACCACTCCATTCCTTGGAGCCCTGATTAGCAGGTAGAATGCTGACACTACCACTCAAACTGTGCAAGCGCACAACACTGCGCAAGCCGTGGCGCAAGGGTTGCGATAACTAAGCAGATCTCCCAAGTGCTGCTATAAGAACTGAGGGAGCGATCTCGGCCACCTGTTTACCTGCCAAACACCAATATGGTGGCGTGGCCGTAGCAATTGGAATAGGGATATACTGAAGGCTGGTGCCAGCAGGTTTCCTCCTAGTTCCAACCAGCTCACGGATTTAAAGACCAATGAATACAATATTTGGTATTTATTCTTTAAATAATGTGGTTCATAATATATCGGTTTATTGCTAATGTAACATGAGTAGGAGTCTTGCTTTACTGAACGCCGAAAACTATAGAAACCCCGTCACGCAGGGGCTGCATAAACTAAGCAGATTTCCCTCGTGATGTTTAACTATAGATAAATCTACATACTGCTAACACAATAGCACCGTCAGCATCAAGTGAATAAATACAAACGATAATAAGAAACCTCCAGACGGGAAGCACCTCAAACGTGATCCAACACCCACGGGAAAAAAACAATTACGGAATTATATCAGAATATAACGTATTAATTTTATTTAAAACTATTTACTATATCTAGTACTATCGAGTTTATGTAACATGAGTAGAAGGTGGGGGTTTGATGAAGGCTGAAAACTGAAAAATTCAAATATCTCGGTTAATATTCAAGATACAAAAAATATGTATAGAACAATATTTATAGATCATTTAATTTGCAATAAGCTTGTTTCTATACAATTTTTCGATCCGACTTATAGTAACGGAGATATGTGGAATTTTAAAATGTGACATTTCCCCGTCACAGTGTTTAGGGTTTATACCGGCCGTTGCTGTGGATTTGATAATAATAAAATTAATTTTTTATGTAAGACTTCACTGTCCCCATATTGTCATATTTCCCGTCTCCTGTGCATTATACATAGATTTCAATTATTAAGGACAAAATATTAACATAGATTTGAATTAATTTTTCCAGGTGAGGTACCTGGTAGTTCAAATTGGAAAGAATTCTTGAGCATATCAATATTTCTACGTAAATTACTTGCATCATACATTGTTCCCAAAAAAATGTATAAAACAAAAGTTACTCTAAATAACAAAGTAAACAACTTTTGTTACGTATAGACAATGAAATGTCGCGAATATTTATTTCAGGCTTCTCTTATAAAACCTACTCCAGTTTGAACCTAAAAAATATAGCTTATAATCACATGCCGAGATTTGTTAAATTCCGTTCAATCCTTAATGTCAAATAAAACTGTGGGCTCCCGCTTTGCTTTTTAGTGTATATCTCGTTTATACTTTGTTATAATACAAAAGTGAATATAACAAACGTTACTCTAAATAACAAAATAAACAGCTTTTGTTATGTGCATCATTGCCGAAAAACCAATAGGAAGCGAAATATCACTATTTTAATTTCTGACCTCCCTTACAACCCCCGCTCCTGCTTGTCCCTAGAAATCATGGTACAGCTTATTATCATGAAAGAGTTAGTGCTAATTCACATACGGAGTTTTGTTCATTTCGGTTGAGTCTTTGGTCCGAAATAAAATTGTTCACTTCCGTTATAGGTTTTAGCGTATATCTCGTATATAATTCGGTATACGAAAAAAGTGTATATAACAAAAGTTACTCTAAATAACAACATAAACAACTTTATCTATGTTTATATTTTCCGAAAAACCAATAGGAAACGAAATATCGCCTATACACTTTTGTCGTATACCTAAGTATAAATGAGTTTTACGCTAAAAACTACTGCGGAAGTCAACAATTTTATTTGGCACAAACAACTCAACTGAACTAAACCAAACTCGGTATGTGAATTAGCACTAACGCCTTCCTTATAATAAGCCATACTAACATTTCTAGGGACGGCCAGGAGTGGGGGTTATATGGGAGGCCTGAAATTAAAAATAGCGATATTTCGTTTCCTATTGGGGTTTCGGCAAATATGCACATAACAAAAGTTGTTTATTTTGTTATTTAGAGAAATTTGCTCAACAATTCTTTTCAATATGAACTACCAGGTACCTCACCTGGAAAAAATAATTCAAATTATAATATATTATTATAATATTTTGTCCTTAATAATTTAAACCTATGCATACTGAACAGGAAACGGGAGATATGACAATATGGAGGAGAGTGAAGTCTTACATAAAAAATTAATTTTATTATTAACAAATCCACAGAAACGACGGGTATTAACCCTAAACACTGGGACGGGTAAATGTCAAAATATTGTGCAAAGTAAAGCCTTGCCAAAAAAATACCATCACCATCGAGCCTCAAATCAATTACCGGGCGAATATATATATAAAATTGTAACCTCTGTCTGTACATTTATTTTTTTCTCGAAATTGCACGATAACTTTTCGTTTCACTTGTCGTAGACACCATAACTGCATTTTGTTTCTTTGGTGTCTGTTTGTTTGTTTGTTACCTTTTCACTCATAAACGGCAGAACCGAATTTAATGAAATTTGGGATGTATATTACTTCTCACCCAACTTAGACTTTAGGTTATATTAATAATCTGAGACGAACAGGAGTGGGGGTTATAATTGAGGCCTGAAATTATAACTAGCGGTATTTCGTTTTCTATTGCTTTTTCAGCATATATGCACATAACAAAAGTTGTTCATTTTCTTATTTAAAGTAACTTTTGTTATATTCACTTTTGTCGTATAACAAAGTATAAACGAGATATTCTCTAAGAACTACAGCGGGAGCCAACAATTATATTGGGCACAAAAGACTGAACCGAACTTAACAAAACTCGGTATTGTGAATTAGCATTAATTCTTCCTTGATTATAAGCTGTACCAACATTGCTAGAAATAAGCAGGAGGGGGGGATAACACAGGTAATTGTGTTAACTTATTTCCTGTGAAATGACGGAATTGCATTCTATCCGCATTTCCTGTTTTTTAGCAGATTTCCCTTAAGGGAAATCAGCTATTGATGTCGTACTCATGATGCGAGTTTCGAAAAATTTCTTCAAATGTCCATCGATCCTACCCAGGAGGTGACGAAAATGAGGTCCGTTCAAAATTATATATATATATATATATATAGATATATATTTGTCTGTTAACGCTCTAGCGGTCAGGTACTCATTCTTGTTTGATCTTTACCAAACTCGGAATTTAATCGTTTTATGTAAAGAGGAAAATCAAGTTCGTTAATGGCTGAAATCGGACCAGTGGGAGGGTGGTTTAGAGGGGGGGATTTTTGAAAATTCAAAATATCTCCGTTATTATGCGTCAGATCGAAAATTGTATAGAATAAATCTTATTGCAAATTAAATTTACTATAAATATTGTCCTATACATTTATTCTGTATCTTCAATATTAACCGAGATATTTGCATTTGTATTCTGCGTGTGTCCCCAGTAGGCTATGTTCAAACTTTCCGGCGAGAGCTCTGGCGGCCGTTTCAATAACTATTCGTCCCTCGTGAATAGGTTTAGAAGTTAGGTCAACAGTTTTTTGGGGCTAGAAACTACTGGGTTATTACGCCCTAAATAATGTTTTCGGTTTAGAGGTTTCTTACTACTACAGTTGTTATTAGGCAGATTTCCCTATTGTAAAACTTTTTGTGGGAAATCTGCTTAGTTTACGCAGCCCCTGCGTGACGGACTTTTTATATAACTATGCTCACATCCACGGATTGGTTTCTTAGAGGAAACGCATAAACAGGAAGTGTAGTTGTACGAGTGATGGATTGCTCAGGTACCCATTCGGGCCCAGTGATGGATTGATCAGGTACCCATTCGGGCCCAGTGATGGATTGATCAGGTACCCATTCGGGCCCAGTGATGCATTCCTCAGGTACCCATTCGTGCCCAGTGATGGATTGCTCAGGTACCCATTCGGGCCCAGTGATCCATTGATCAGGTACCCATTCGGGCCCAGTGATGGATTGATCAGGTACCCATTCGGGCACAGTGATGGATTGCTCAGGTACCCATTCGTGCCCAGTGATGGATTGATCAGGTACCCATTCGGGCCCAGTGATGGATTGATCAGGTACCCATTCGGGCCCAGTGATGCATTCTTCAGGTACCCATTCGTGCCCAGTGATGGATTGATCAGGTACCCATTCGGGCCCAGTGATGCATTCCTCAGGTACCCATTCGTGCCCAGTGATGGATTGATCAGGTACCCATTCGGGCCCAGTGATGGATTGCTCAGGTACCCATTCGTGCCCAGTGGTGGATTGATCAGGTACCCATTCGGGCCCAGTGATGGATTGCTCAGGTACCCATTCGTGCTCAGTGATGGATTGATCAGGTACCCATTCGGGCCCAGTGATGGATTGATCAGGTACCCATTCGGGCCCAGTGATGCATTGATCAGGTACCCATTCGGGCCCAGTGATGGATTGATCAGGTACCCATTCGGGCCCAGTGATGGATTGATCAGGTACCCATTCGGGCCCAGTGATGCATTGATCAGGTACCCATTCGTGCCCAGTGATGCATTGATCAGGTACCCATTCGGGCCCAGTGATGCATTCCTCAGGTACCCATTCGTGCCCAGTGATGGATTGCTCAGGTACCCATTCGGGCCCAGTGATGGATTGATCAGGTACCCATTCGGGCCCAGTGATGCATTGCTCAGGTACCCATTCGGGCCCAGTGATGCATTCCTCAGATACCCATTCGTGCCCAGTGATGCATTCCTCAGGTACCCATTCGTGCCCAGTGATGGATTGATCAGGTACCCATTCGGGCCCAGTGATGGATTGATCAGAGTCGTCACATCATTCGTAGGGCCCAGTGATGGATTGATCAGGTACCCATTCGCGGCGCCCAGTTGATGCATTGATCAAGGTACCCATTCGGTGCCGCCAGTGATGGATTGATCAGGTACCCATTCGGGCCCAGTGATGGATTGATCAGGTACCCATTCGGGCCCAGTGATGGATTGATCAGGTACCCATTCGGGCCCAGTGATCCATTGATCAGGTACCCATTCGGGCCCAGTGATGCATTGATCAGGTACCCATTCGTGCCCAGTGATGCATTGCTCAGGTACCCATTCGTGCCCAGTGATGCATTCCTCAGGTACTCATTCGTGCCCGTGATGCATTCCTCAGGTACACATTCGTGCCCATTTATGCATTCCTCAGGTACCCATTCGTGCCCAGTGATGGATTGATGCAGAGTATACCCATTCGGGCCGTGATGCATTGCTCAGGTACCCATTCGGGCCCCAGAGATGCATTCCTCAGGTACCCATTCGTGCCCAATGATGGATTGATCAGGTACCCATTCGGGCCCAGTGATGCATTGATCAGGTACACATTCGGGCCCAGTGATGCATTGATCAGGTACCCATTCGTGCCCAGTGATGCATTGCTCAGGTACCCATTCGAGCACAGTGATGCATTCCTCAGGTACCCCATTCGTGCCCAGTTGATGGGATCCATTCAAGATGTCAGTACACATTCGGTCCCAGTGATCCATTGATCAGGGTACCCCATTCGTGCCCAGTGATGCATTGATCAGGTACCCATTCGGGCCCAGTGATGCAGTGCTCAGGTACCCATTCGGGCCCAGTGATGCATTCCTCAGGTACCCATTCGTGCCCAGTGATGCATTCCTCAGGTACCCATTCGTGCCCAGTGATGCATTCCACAGGTACTCATTCGTGCCCGTGATGCATTCCTCAGGTACACATTCGTGCCCAGTGATGCATTGCTCAAGTACCCATTCATGCCCAGCGATGCATTCCTCAGGTACTCATTCGTGCCCAGTGATGCATTGCTCAGGTACACCCAATCGTACCAGTGGATGCATTGCTCAGGTACCCATTCGGGCTCGAAGTGATGCATTCCACAAGGTACCACAATTCGTAGTGCCCAGTGATGGATTGGGGCTCAGGTACCCATTCGGGCCCAGTGATGCATTCCTCAGTTGGTACCCATTCGTGCCCAGTGATGGATTGCCCAGGTACCCATTCGGGCTCAGTGATGCATTCCCCAGGTACCCAATCGTGCCCAGTGATGGATTGCTCAGGTACCCATTCGGGCTCAGTGATGCATTCCTCAGGTACCCAATCGTGCCCAGTGATGGATTGCTCAGGTACCCATTCGGGCCCAGTGATGCATTGATCAGGTACCCATTCCGGGCTCAGTGATGCATTCCCCCAGGTACCCAAAATCGTGCCCAGTGATGCATTGCGAGAGCTCCGGTACACCATCGTGCCCAGTGATGCATTGCTCAGGTACTCATTCGTGCCCAGTGATGCATTGCTCAGGTACCCATTCGTGCCCAGTGATGCATTGCTCAGGTACCCATTCGTGCCCAGTGATGCATTCCTCAGGTACCCATTCGTGCCCAGTGATGCATTGCTCAGGTACCCATTCGTGCCCAGTGATGCATTCCTCAGGTACCCATTCGGGCCCAGTGATGCATTGCTCAGGTACCCATTCGGGCTCAGTGATGGATTGCTCAGGTACCCAATCGTGCCCAGTGATGGATTGCTCAGGTACCCATTCGGGCCCAGTGATGCATTGCTCAGGTACCCATTCGGGCCCAGTGATGCATTGCTCAGGTACCCATTCGGGCTCAGTGATGCATTCCCCAGGTACCCAATCGTGCCCAGTGATGGATTGCTCAGGTACCCATTCGGGCCCAGTGATGCATTGATCAGGTACCCATTCGGGCCCAGTGATGCATTGCTCAGGTACCCATTCGTGCCCAGTGATGCATTGCTCAGGTACCCATTCGGGCACAGTGATGCATTCCCCCAGTTACCCAATTCGTGCCCATGATGGATTGCTCAGGAGACCCATTCGGCCCAGTGACAGTGATGCATCCTCAGATACCCATTCGTGCCCAGTGATAACATTCCTCAGGTACCCATTCGGGCCCAGATGATGCATTGCTCAGCGTACCCATTCGTGCCCAGTGATGGATTGCTCAGGGTACCCATTAGGGCCCAGTGGATGCAAATTCCTCAGGTACCGCAATCGTGCCAGTGATGGATTGCTCAGGTAACCCATTCGGGCCCAGTGATGCATTCCTCCAGGTACCCAATCGTGCCCAGTGATGCATTCCTCAAGTGTACCCATTCGGCCCCCAGTGAATCAATTCCTCAGGTACCCAATCGTACCCAGTGATGCATTGCTCAGGTACCCATTCGTGCCCAGTGATTGCATTGGATCAGGTACCCATTCGGGCTCAGTGATGCATTCCTCAGATACCCATTCGTGCCCAGTGATGCATTGCTCAGGTACCCATTCGGGCCCAGTGATGCATTGCTCAGGTACCCAATCGTACCCAGTGATGCATTGCTCAGGTACCCATTCGTGCCCAGTGATGCATTGATCAGGTACCCATTCGGGCCCAGTGATGCATTCCTCAGGTACCCAATCGTACCCAGTGATGCATTGCTCAGGTACCCATTCGGGCTCAGTGATGCATTCCACAGGTACCCAATCGTGCCCAGTGATGGATTGCTCAGGTACCCATTCGGGCCCAGTGATGCATTCCTCAGGTACCCATTCGTGCCCAGTGATGGATTGCACAGGTACCCATTCGGGCTCAGTGATGCATTCCTCAGGTACCCAATCGTGCCCAGTGATGGATTGCTCAGGTACCCATTCGGGCTCAGTGATGCATTCCTCAGGTACCCAATCGTGCCCAGTGATGCATTCCTCAAGTACCCATTCGGTCCCAGTGATGCATTCCTCAGGTACCCAATCGTACCCAGTGATGCATTGCTCAGGTACCCATTCGTGCCCAGTGATGCATTGATCAGGTACCCATTCGGGCTCAGTGATGCATTCCTCAGATACCCATTCGTGCCCAGTGATGCATTGATCAGGTACCCATTCGGGCCCAGTGATGCATTGCTCAGGTACCCAAACGTCCCCAGTTCGGCATTGCTCAGGTACCCAATCGTGCCCAGTGATGCATTGCTCAGGTACCCATTCGGGCACAGTGATGCATTCCTCAGGTACCCAATCGGGCCCAGTGATGCATTGCTCAGGTACCCATACGGGCCCAGTGATGCATTGCACAGGTACCCAATCGTGCCCAGTGATGCATTGCTCAGGTAACCCATTCGGGCCCAGTGATGCATATCCTCAGGTACCCATTCGTGCCCAGTTGATGGATTGGCCCAGGTACCCATTCGGGCTCAGTGATGCATTCTCCCCAGGTACCCAATCGTGCCCAGATGATGGAGGATTGCTCAGGTTACCCATTCGGGCCAGTGATGCATGCTCAGGTACCCAATCGGTGCCCAGTGATGGATTATGCTCACGTACCCAATCGGGCTCAGTGATGCATTGCTCAGGTACCCTATCGTGCCCCGTGATTGATTGCTCAGGGTCCCATTCGGGCCCAGTGATGCATTGCTCAGGTACCCATTCGGGCCCAGTGATGCATTGCTCAGGTACCCAATCGTACCCAGTGATGCATTGCTCAGGTTACCCATTCGTGCCTAGTTTGATGCAGTTGATCAGGTACCCAAAAAAGGGGGTGGGAATGAAGGGTGGTCTGGCCCAGTGATGCTGGGAATTAAACTCAGGTACCAGTTCGGGCCCGGTGATGCATTGCTGGGACCAGGTTCAAAAGCGTCCCATTCGTGCCCAGTGATGCATTCCTCAGGTACTCATTCGTGCCAGTCTAGCTTCGTTATGCTGGGGTTTATGCTCGGGAGTTGTGACCATTAATGGGTTAATTAGGCTGTGCTCTGGGGGTAGATTCTGGGGTGTAAAAAGTTTTCGGCCAACCAATATGACTTAAATCAAATATACTCATAAACGTTATTTTATTACCGTGATTCATTTTGTAAATTGTTGAGTGCATCAACTTCAAGGGTGTCAATATTATTTTAAAAATATAATGATGTCAACCATAAATAAATATCTAATATGTTTTCGTCCAAGTCGTGTTCCTCCGTCGAAGCTAGGCGAAGTAATCGTGACGGAGGTCTATTTCACAGGTTGAGTTTCTTTGAAAAGCCTCTTTTATCTCTTGCACTAATGGCTTTCATTCGCCGGAAAAGGTTTTATTTCCAGGAAGCCAATCGACATAACGCTGAAATAATGGACATTTGTTATCAGGAATTCCGTAGAGCCCGCCTACAGGCTGATATCTCCTGCGTAGGATGTGGGCCAGGCAACGAGTAGTTATGCTGGGGGTTATGCAAGGGGCTGTGCTGGGGATTATGGTAGGGGTTATGCTAGGGGCTGTGCTGGGTGTTATGCTAGGGGCTGGGCTGGGGGTTATGCTAGGGGCTCTGCTGGGGATTATGCTAGGGGTTATGCTGGGGGTTATACTAGGGGCTGTGCTGGGGATTATACTAGGGGTTATCCTGGGGGTTATACAGTAGGTTATCCAAGCGCTTATGACTATGTGTTAAGCTGGGGGTTATGCAGGGGTTATGCTGGGGGCTATGCAAGGGGTTATGCTGGGGGTTATACTGGAGGTTATGCTAGGGTTATGCTAGGGGTTATGCTGGGGGTTATGCTAGGGGTTATACTGGAGGTTATGCTAGGGGTTATGCTAGGGGTTATGCTGGGGGTTATACTGGAGGTTATGCTAGGGGTTATGCTGGAGGTTATGCTAGGGGTTATACTGGTGGTTATAAACTAGGGCTGTGCTGGGGATATGCTAGGGGTTATGCATTAGAGTTACGCTGGGGGTTATGCAGGGGTTATGCTGGGGGCTATGCAAGGGGTTATGCTAGGGGTTATACTGGTGGTTATGCTAGGGGTTATGCTAGGGGTTATGCTGGGGGTTATGCTAGGGGTTATGCTGGAGGTTATGCTAGGGGTTATACTGGAGGTTATGCTAGGGGTTATACTGGAGGTTATGCTAGGGGCTGTGCTGGGGATTATGCTAGGGGTTATGCCTAGGAGTTACGCTGGGGGTTATGCAGGGGTTATGCTGGGGGCTATGCAAGGGGTTATGCTGGGGGTTATGCTAGGGGTTATACATTCGTGATACTTATGCTAGGGGTTATGCTAGGGGTAATGCTGGGGTTATACTGGGGGGGGGGGGGGGGGGAGGGGGGGGGGTTATGCTAGTGGGGTATGCTGGGGGGGAGGTTATGGCTAGGGGGGGGGGGGGGGGGGGGGGGGGGGGGGTGGGGGGGGGGGGGGGGGGGGGGGGGTTATGGGGGGGGGGGACTGTGGGGAGTTATGCTGGATGGGGTATTGGGGGGGTGAGGGGTGACCGGGGAGGGGTGGGGGGGGTTATGCTGGGGGTTATGCTAGGGGTTATGCTGGAGGTTATGCTAGGGGTTATACTGGAGGTTATGCTAGGGGTTATACTGGAGGTTATGGACAGTCTCCCTACTCGACAACCAATATGCATTATCAGCGGGGAAAAATAACAATGACAGGACTGTCTGTTAGTTTTGTTGATTAAAGGACTATTGAGTTATAGTATAGAGATAGGGCTGACTAGAGGCCGGAGCAAGTTGGGCCTCTAGTTGTAATTAGACGAAGAGTTGTATGGAGCCATTGGCAACTAACTAAGATGTGCCTTCATTGGCCTGATGAAGAAGGAAGGTTATTAGAAAGGGCGGGGGCGCGACTGATAGGGTTAACAATGATTAAACTCGGCTGTTCTCTATCAGTAGTGACGTCACCCTCGCCACAGAACTAGGCAAACTCCTACCTCGCTGCATTACCTTCCCCCCTACCTCCAAGCTCTAACCTCTTTGCCGAGGGCCCTCCTACCTTTACTCCGAAAGCTGCTCACTAACCTAACAATGTAAACACAATTACAAGCTTGAATAGATCCAAGGCAATCTAAATTACTTCTTGGATTGAAATCAGAGCAAATGGGTATAGTTTCAGGATTTGGGTGAAGTGTAGTTTAGTCCCACCCGTACGCCATCTTGCATCGTCACCGACCGCCACCTTGCTTTATTAAAAGTTGCTTATTCATTCATTTCATTTCTACAGTTTTTTCTAATGTTTTCATTACTTCGCTTCCCCGGACTGTTCAGTATTCGGAAGCTAACCAATAATAATGGGTCTTTTACTGGCCCTGTCGTGTTGCCTCTCACATTCATCCGGCGGGCTGAGTATTATTGAGAACCATTCTCCAGTACTCGCTTCACTCAATATTTATATCTTAACTAATAAAGTAGAATTGTTCGGAGCAACTGCTCAAGGTTTGCCAAATAGAGAAGTGTCTTGGAGACGGCTTGACTCGTCATCGTTTTGCTGTGGCACACCAAGTAGCTATCCAATTATCAGTGTGGGGGGTTGATAAATGTCTGACTTGGATGCCCGTTAAATTAACAATCATATTAAATACAGATAATCATAGTTATATTTATGAATGGGAAGCAAGGTGTTGTAAGGAGACGTAAATGGATTGGGCCAATAACCTCAAGGTTAATTGGCCTCGATAAGATGAATATCGCAGAGAGTTGCTGTGTATTGTCCATTCAATAATTGAAAAGTCATAAATATGCATAATTGGGAATATGAATGGCGGCGGGTATTATTAATGGGCTTCTGCTCGGCCGATTATTCAGGCGAGTCAGCTTACTACTAGCTCTGCCATATTGAATAGATCAGCAGAAAGGTGTTCGCCGATCAGCTGTTGTGCTATACATTACCTCTTCATGCACGATCGACCATCGTCTTATACATTGCCACGTCAAAATACTATAATACATACCATAATAGTACCATAATACGTGGACACACACACACACTCTCTCTCTCTCTTTTTCCTCTCTCTCTCTCTCTCTCTCTCTCTCTCTCTCTCTCTCTCTTTTTTTTTTCTCTCTCGGAGCAGTTTTTTTATCCCTCGGCGCAGGACTCTCTCTCTCTCTCCTTGAACATTCTCTCCCTCTCTCTCTCTGTCTCTCTCTCTCTCTCCCTCTCTCTCTCTTTTTCTCTCTCTACTTATCAGGAGAGAGAAATGAGTTATAGTTGTGTTCATGTCGCAATTCCGTAAAATGTCTTCATATGCTCAGTTATACACTAAAGTGGGAGTCTACAATTTTAAAGGGCAAAAAGACTTAACCCAACTCAACGAAAGTCCGTATGTAATTTACTATTAACACCACCCTGATAATAAGCTATATTAAAATTTCTAGTTACGAACAGGAGGAGGAGGGGGGCTATGAGGGGCGCGTGAATTTAAAAATAGCTCTATTTCGTTTCCTATTGGTTTCTTAGCAAACGTGAACATAACAAATCTCGTTTATTATGATATTTAAAGCATCATTTATTCAATTTAATTATTTATGTGCGTCCTCTTTATGCTACTATAGCTAACTGGGACGTGTTATCTACAGGTTCTCACCATTTTCTATCCAGAGTGGGACTAATGAATTCATTTAATGAGCCCGTCACTAAATAAATTCCTATTGCCTTGGGAGGGAATCGAACTCGTCACTCTAGGTTTGTCAGGTGAGATTAAAAGCTAGGCGTTAGCTCACACGGCCAACCTGAGCCGCCTGAAGCAACATTTGTTATATGCACTTGTTGTTTTAATGTACTATGAATGTAATATGTTGATTTGCTATAATGTATTAAATATGAAGAACTATTCTCTGGAAAATGGGCCCTCGTATGTAAAATGTAATTAAGGGCTGAATAGGGAACTGGACAATAGTTGTTCTGTTTCAATGGAGATATACATATCGGTGGAATATAAAGGAAAATTCCACATAGTTGGTGGGAATCATTTTAGAAATAAGACAACAAGCAATGCATTATGTCGGTTCAAATCGCTTGTATTGTGCTAACAGCACCTTCTCGATCTGCTCGTCACATACAACAATGACTCCATTTCACTCTCTCGGAGACTGTGGCACTTCCCACAAATATGGTCCTTCGGCATGAATACACGCTTGTATTGTGCTAACAGCACCTTCTCGATCTGCTCGTCACATACAACAATGACTCCATTTCACTCTCTCGGAGGCTGTGGCACTTCCCACAAATATGGTCCTTCGGTACGTCTACACGCTTGTATTGTGCTAACAGCACCTTCTCGATCTGCTCGTCACATACAACAAATGACTCCATTTCAGTCTCTCGGAGCTGTGGCACTTCCCACAAATATTGGTCCTTCGGCATGGCTACACGCTTGCCAAATAGAGAATTGTGCTAACAGCACCTTCTCGAATCTGCTCGTCACATACAACAATGACTCCATTTCACTCGGGGGCTCTCGGAGGCGGTGCACTTCCCACAACTATGGTCCTTGGGATTGTATACACGCTTGTATTGTGCTAACAGCACCTTCTCGATCTGCTCGTCACATACAACAATGACTCCATTTCACTCTCTCGGAGGCTGTGGCACTTTCCACAAATATGGTCCTTCGGCATGGCTACACGCTTGTATTGTGCTAACAGTACCTTCTCGATCTGCTCGTCACATACAACAATGACTCCTTTTCACTCTCTCGGAGGCTGTGGCACTTCCCACAAATATGGTCCTTCGCATGAATACACGCTGCTGTATTGTGCTAACAGTACCTTCTCGATCTGCTCGTCACATACAACAATGACTCCATTTTCACTCTCTCGGAGGCTGTGGCACTTCCCACAAATATGGTCCTTCGGCCATGAATACACGCTTTATTCAGTGCTAACAGTACCTTCTCGATCTGCTCGTCACATATTGCAACAATGACTTCATTCACTCTCTCGGAGGCTGTGCACATCCCACAATATGGTCCTTCGGCATGAATACACGCTTGTATTATTGTGCTAACAGCACCTTCTCGATCTGCTCGTCACAAACAACAATGACTCCATTTCACATCTCTCGGAGGCTGTGGCACTTCCCACAAACATGGTCCTTCGGCATGAATACACGCTTGTATTGTGCTAACAGCACCTTCTCGATCTGCTCGTCACATACAACAATGACTCCCATTTCACTCTCTCGGAGGCTGTGGCACTTCCCACAAATATGGTCCTCTCGGTAATGGCTACACGCTTGTATGTGCTAACAGCACCTTCTCGATCTGCTACGTCACAAACAACAATGAGTTCCATTTCACTCTCTCGGAGGCTGTGGCACTTCCCACAAATATGGTCCTTCGGTATGGCTACACGCTTGTATTGTGCTAAACAGCACCTTCTCGATCTGCTCGTCACATACAACAATGACTCCATTTCACTCTCTCGGAGGCTGTGGCACTTCCCACAAATATGGTCCTTCGGTATGGCTAAAACGCTTGTATTGTGCTAACAGCACCTCTCGATCTGCTCGTCACATATTACAATGACTCCATTTCACTCTCTCGGAGGCTGTGGCACTTCCCACAAATATGGTCCTTCGGTATGGCTACACGCTTGTATAGTGCTAACAAGCACCTTCTCGATCTGCTCATCACAAACAACAATTGACTCCATTTCACTCTCTTGGAGGCTGTGCACTTCCCACATAAATATGGTCCTTCGGTATGGCTACACGCTTGTATTGTGCTAACAGCAACCTTCCTCGATCTGCTCGTCACATACAACAATGACTCCATTTCACTCTCTCGGAGGCTGTGGCACTTCCCAGAGAATATGGTCCATCGGTATGACTACACGCTTGTATTGTGCTAACAGCACCTTCTCGATCTGCTCGTCACATACAACAATGACTCCATTTCACTCTCTCGGAGGCTGTGGCACTTCCCACCAAATATGTGTCCTCGGCATGAATACACGCTTGTATTGTGCTAACAGCACCTTCCTCGATCTGCTCGTCACAAACAACAATGACTTCATTTCACTCTCGGAGGCTGTTCACTTCCACAAATATGGTCCATTCGTTATGGCTACACGCTTGTAATTGTTGCTAACAGCACCTTCTCGATCTGCTCGTCACAAACAACAATGAACTCCATTTCATCGAAATCTGTGGCAGACTCCACCACTATTGCACCTTCACAAATATGGTCCTTCGGCATGAATAAAATATGGTCCTTCGGTATGGCTACACGCTTGTATTGTGCTAACAGCACCTTCTCGATCTGCTCGTCAATACAATAATGACTCCATTTCACTTTCTCGAAGGCTGCACTTCCCACAAATATGGGCTACAATGCTAACAGCACCTTCTCGATCTGTTTCACAAATAGATGGCTAACAACAATGATCTGATCTAAAATACAACACGCTTGCTCACCTTTCTCGTCTGCTCGTCACAATAACAAAGGCTGTGGCACTTCCCACAAAAATATGCACCTTCGGTATGACTGCTACCACATATTGACATCGTCCAAACAACAATGACTCCTATCACTCTCTCGAATGTGTGGCACTTCCACAAATATAAAGCTGCCGATCTCCTCGTAGGCACTTCCCACAAATATGGTCCTTCGGCATGAATACACTACTGATAACGAGTCTAACAGCACCTTTCTCGATCTGCTCGTCACAAACAACAATGACTCCATTTTCAGTCTCTCGAGGAGCGGGTTGCAATCTTGTATTGTGCTAACACCACCTTCTCGATCTGCTCGTCAGCGCTACAACAATGAACTCCATTTCACTCTCTCGGAGCACTTCCCTCAAATATGGTCCTCGGTAACGTCTACACATTCAAACAATCGCACTTCCCACAAATATGGTCCTTCCGGTACGTCTACACTCTTACCTTCCGAATGCTCGTCACATACAACAATGTCTCTCGGCTTGTATTGTGCTAACAGCCACCTTCCGATCTGCCGGCACATACGAACAATGACCCATTTCACTCTCCTCGGAGGCTGTGGCACTCCCACAAAATATGTCCTTCGGCATACACGCTTGTATTGTGCTAACAGCACCTTCTCGATCTGCTCGTCACAAACAACAATGACTCCATTTCACTCTCTCGGAGGCTGTGGCACTTCCCACAAATATGGTCCTTCGGTATGGCTACACGCTTGTATTGTGCTAACAGCACCTTCTCGATCTGCTCGTCACAAACAACAATGACTCCATTTCACTCTCTCGGAGGCTGTGGCACTTCCCACAAATATGGTCCTTCGGTATGGCTACACGCTTGTATTGTGCTAACAGCACCTTCTCGATCTGCTCGTCACAAACAACAATGACTCCATTTCACTCTCTCGGAGGCTGTGGCACTTCCCACAAATATGGTCCTTCGGTATGGCTACACGCTTGTATTGTGCTAACAGCACCTTCTCGATCTGCTCGTCACATACAACAATGACTCCATTTCAGTCTCTCGGAGGCTGTGGCACTTCCCACAAATATGGTCCTTCGGTATGGCTACACGCTTGTATTGTGCTAACAGCACCTTCTCGATCTGCTCGTCACATACAACAATGACTCCATTTCACTCTCTCGGAGGCTGTGGCACTTCCCACAAATATGGTCCTTCGGTATGGCTACACGCTTGTATTGTGCTAACAGCACCTTCTCGATCTGCTCGTCACATACAACAATGACTCCATTTCACTCTCTCGGAGGCTGTGGCACTTCCCACAAATATGGTCCTTCGGTATGGCTACACGCTTGTATTGTGCTAACAGCACCTTCTCGATCTGCTCGTCACATACAACAATGACTCCATTTCACTCTCTCGGAGGCTGTGGCACTTCCCACAAATATGGTCCTTCGGCATGGCTACACGCTTGTATTGTGCTAACAGCACCTTCTCGATCTGCTCGTCACATACAACAATGACTCCATTTCACTCTCTCGGTGGCACTTCCCACAAATATGGTCCTCGGCATGGTCTCTCGAAGGCTGTGGCACTTCCCACAAATATGGTCCTTCGGTATGGCTACACGCTTGTATTGTGCTAACAGCACCTTCTCGATCTGCTCGTCACATACAACAATGACTCCATTTCACTCTCTCGGAGGCTGTGGCACTTCCCACAAATATGGTCCTTCGGCATGAATACACGCTTGTATTGTGCTAACAGCACCTTCTCGATCTGCTCGTCACAAACAACAATGACTCCATTTCACTCTCTCGGAGGCTGTGGCACTTCCCACAAATATGGTCCTTCGGCATGAATACACGCTTGTATTGTGCTAACAGCACCTTCTCGATCTGCTCGTCACATACAACAATGACTCCATTTCACTCTCTCGGAGGCTGTGGCACTTCCCACAAATATGGTCCTTCGGTATGGCTACACGCTTGTATTGTGCTAACAGCACCTTCTCGATCTGCTCGTCACATACAACAATGACTCCATTTCACTCTCTCGGAGGCTGTGGCACTTCCCACAAATATGGTCCTTCGGCATGAATACACGCTTGTATTGTGCTAACAGCACCTTCTCGATCTGCTCGTCACAAACAACAATGACTTCATTTCACTCTCTCGGAGGCTGTGGCACTTCCCACAAATATGGTCCTTCGGTATGGCTACAGTCGATATTTAACCTTTTCATGCAGTTAGAGGCTGAAATGTGACGTCTACTTGGGGCATTATAGCGTGTCATACTAACCTTTGTGAAATATGCTTAGATTACGCAATCCCTACGTGACCGACTTAAGTACTTTTTTTTGTCTGAATCACGAGTCAAGTGTAATAACTGCAAAGGTTTCTGACGGCTGTATTTCCATTCTGAGCCAGAGCAATGTGTTCCTTCAGCTGAGACTCCGGCCCGGGCATCAGCCGAAGCTACTCCTAAATAGCCCAAAGCTGATCAAGTATTGCCAAAATAAAAACTACGTCATACAGCGCTCACTAAGCAGATTTCCCAACTCGGGCACATTTTTGCATTTATTTCAAATCGGAAATGTTCGATGAGAATAATATTTGGAATTTAAGGCTTCTAATAAAGTGTTTCATAATATAACAGCTTATTGTTAATGGGGCATGAGTAGGAGTGGGCGCTGATTGAATTCTGAAAACTATAAATCTCGTTATATACTTTTTTCACTATTTTGGTTAAAACCGAAATATTTGCATTTTTTAGTTTTTGGCCTTTAGTAATGGCCCACTCCTGTTGACGTCATATCAACAATAAGCTGTTATATCATGAACCACTTCATTTGAAGCTTCAATATTTGGAATAGCTTCGTAGCCCCTTTTACACTGTTTAATGTGGGTGATATTTGTTCAAACAAGGTAATATTTATTTTTGCGAGTGCCTTCGAAGAATTGCAAATATCTGCCCTGTAATTTTTTAGCTAGGTAGTCAGGTATGGGCAAATAAATAACTAGCTTTATAATAAAAGTCCGTCACGCAGGGGCTGCGTAAACTAATTAGATTTCCCACGTGAAGTTATACAATAGAGAAATCTCCATAGGAGAGCCGAACGGTTACGGCAAAGAGCCGAACTAGCTTTTCGCGGGAAATTCAAAAATCCGGTATCGGCCCAAATTTCATAAAAATTCAAATATCTTGGTTAATATTCAAGATAGGGAATAAATGTATATAAGAATATTTATAGTAAATTTAATTTGCAATAAGATTCATTCTGTACAATTTTTTCATCCGACGTACAGTAACGGAGATATGTCGATTTTTCGAAAATCCTTCTCTCTAAACCCCCCTCCCACTGGTCCGATTTCAGCCGTTAACAAACTTGATCTTTCTTTTTACATTAAACGACTAAATATCGAGTTTGGTAACGATCAAACAAAAATTGCGACCGCTAGAGCTGTAACAGACAAATATATATATACAGTTTTGAACGGACCTCATTTTCGTCATCTCCTGGGTAGGATCGATGGACATTTGAAGAAAAATTTCGAAAATCGCATCATGAGTACAACCTCAATAGCTGATTTCCCTTAAGGGAAATCTGCTAAAATAAATAATTGACTCATTCTCGTAGCACTGTTATAATTTTGCCTGAGCTGTGATGCCTGGTAATCTGGCCGAGACACGAAGCTACTTCAAAATGTCTGCATCAGCTTAACGACCCTTCCTTGTAGATACTCACCACCCTTCAGTCTAGCCTTGCCATTTATTAACAAGAACCTTCAGAATAAAGAAAGTCCATGACGCAAGGGCTGCGTACTCCAAGCAGCTTTACCATTTGCTAGCCCGCAGATAACCCTTAACGCAAATCGGCTATCGACGTTCAACTCATGGCGCACCTGCACACACACACACACACACACACACACACACACACACACACACACACACACACACACACACACACAATATATATATATATATATATATATATATATATATACACACACACATATATATTATCGTGAAAGTTCGAGAAAAAAATCAATGTAGAGACAGACGTTACAATTTTATATATATATACTAGCTAAGGTACCTGGCTTCAAATCATTTGAGGCTGAATGGTGATAGTATTTCTTTTGGTGAAAGCTTCAATGTTTCCAACTATACTTCCCGTCTGGGCGCATTGTTGAGGCTCAGGCAGGCGACTTATAGATGAGAAATTTTACTGTTGAAGAATAAATAAAAATGTGTTCCTAATCTATCCCTCTCCACTTTTTAACTCACTTTTTCGAATACTTCAAACCATAATCATGGATAGCATTTATTACAATGAAACTTATTTCCTGTCAAATATATAATGAGACTTATTTCCTGTCGTAATCCAATCCGAGCACATATAGTTTAAGCATAGTTTTGTACATTAGATTATATTCGTAATAGTTAATCTCAGTGGAAATCATTTCCAGTAATAGCAGTAAATAATTTCATTTATATTCAGAAATATAGGTGAGGGGAAGAGGTCGTAGCCCTCCCAGCAAAATAAGTAATACTTTAAATCATATCAAGTTTAAACTGATGTTGTCTTTTTTCATAATAACATTACCATTAACGTCTAATTGTTATGAAGGTACATATTTGTTTCAATAACATCAAGATATCGGAAATAAGATTTGTTAGCAGAACTAAAGAGTTTGACCCCTACAACTTCTTCTATCACTCCTTTTGTCAATTCAGCAAGACTTTGATTAAATAATACATTATGCAAATTAAATAACGGAAATGCTCCTGTATAGTTTACATTTCTATTGAAAATAAATAACAACCTTATTATCTAGGAAAAATAAATAAATGCGAAGAGGGCGAAGGAGATATATAACCTCACTAATCCGAATCATATATAGAGTTATCATGTGTGACTATAACACAAAATCATTTGTCATAATATGCATTCATTAAAAAGTCCGTCACGCAGGGGCTGCGTAAACTAAGCAGATTTCCCACGTGAAGTTTTACAATAGAGAAATCTGCCTAATAACAACTGTAGTAGTAAGAAACCTCTAAACCTAAAACATTATTTAGGGCGTAATAACCCAGTAGTTTCTAGCCCCAAAAAACAGTTGACCTAACCTCTAAACCTATTCACGAGGGACGAATAGTTATGGAAATGGCCACCAGAGCTCTCGGCGGAAAGTCCGAACATGCAGATTACAAATGCAAATATCTCGGTTAATATTCAAGATAGAGATTAAATGCATATAACAATATTTATAGTAAATTTAATTTCCAATAAGATTGGTTCTATACAATTTTTCGATCCGATGCATAATAACGGAGACATTTCGAATTTTTGAAAATCCCCCCACTAAACCCCCCCTCCCACTGTCCGATTTCAGCCGTTAACGAACTTGATCTTCCTTTTTACATAAAACGATTAAATACCGAGTTTGGTGACGATTAAACAAAAATTGCGACCGCTAGAGTGTTAACAGACAAATATATATATATATATATATATATATATATATATATATATATATATATATATATATATATATAGTTTTGAACGGACCTCATTTTCGTCATCTCCTGGGTAGGATCGATGGACATTTGAAGAAATTTTTCGAAAATTCCGTCATGAGTACGACCTCAATAGCTGATTTCCCTTAAGGGAAATCTGCTAAAACACTTAAATAAGCACTAATAAAATTAAAGACTCCCGCTATAGTTTTAGCGTATATCCCGTGTTTACTTTATTTTACAAAAAAAGAGAATGTAACAAAAGTTACAATAAAAAACAAAATAAACAACTTTTGCAATGTGCATATTTGCAGAAAAACCAATAGAAAATGAAATACTGCTATTTTTAAATTCAGACCTCCCTTATAACCCCCACTCCTGCCCGTCTCTAGAAATGTTGGTATGGCTTATGATAATTAAGGCGTCAGTGCTAGTACACAACCCGAGTTTTATTTAATTCGGTTGAGTCTTTTGTGCCAAATAATATTGTCCCGCTATAATTTTTAGCGTATAACGCATTTAAACTTCGGAATACGACGAAAGTGTATATAACAAAAATTACTCTAAATAACAAAATAAACAATTCTTGCTATGTTCATATTTGCCGAAAAACAAATAGGAAACGAAATATCGTTATTTTTAATTTCAGGCTTTCCTTATAACCCCCACTCCTGTTCGTCTCAGAGAATATTATTATAGCCTAAAGTCTAAGTTGGGTTAGTAGTAATATACATAACAAGATTCATCAAATTCGGTTCAGCCGTTTATGCGTGAAAACGTAACAAAGAAACAAACAAGCAGACACGAAAGAAACAAAATGCAGTTATGGTGTCTATGACATGTGAAACGAAAAGTTATCTTGAAATTTCGAGAAAAAAAATCAATGTGTGTAAGATAGAGGTTACAATTTTATATATATATATACTAGCTAAGGTACCCGGCTTCGGGAAATCATTTGAGGCTGAAAGATGACAGTATTTTTTTGTACATCTACCGATACATAGATGACCTATATCTAACCATACCCTCCACCGGAACTACAAACATCCTCGCACACTTCAACGCATACCACCATAAACTCCAATTTACCATAGAAATAGAAAACAAACACACACTCTCATTTTAGCAGATTTCCCTTATAAGGGAAATCAGCTATTGAGGTCGTACTCATGACGCGAGTTTCGAAAAATTTCTTCAAATGTCCATCGATCCTACCCAGGAGATGACGAAAATGAGGTCCGTTCAAAATTATATATATAAAATTGTAACCTCTGTCTGTACATTGATTTTTTTCGCGAAATTTCACGATAACTTTTCGTTTCACATGTCATAGACACCATAACTGCATTTTGTTTCTTTGGTGTCTGTTTGTTTGTTTGTTACCTTTTCACGCATAAACGGCTGAACCGAATTTTATGAAACTTGGTATTTATATAACTACTAACCCAATACTATACTAATATCCTCTGAGACGAACAGGAGTGGGGGTTATAGGGGAAGCCTGAAATTAAAAATAGCGATATTTCGTTTCCTATTGGTTTTTCGGCAAATATGACAATAGCAAAAGTTGTTTATTTTGTTATTAGAGTAACTTTTGTTATATACACTTTCGTCGTATACCGAAGTATAAATGAGTTATACGCTAAAAAACTTTAACGGGAATCAACAATTTTATTTGGTACCAAAGACTCAACCGAACTAAAGAAAACACCGTATGAGAATTAGCACTAACGCCTTCATGATAATAAGCTGTACCATTATTTCTAGAGACGGGCAGGAGTGGGGGTTGTAGGGGAGGCCTGAAATTAAAATAGCGATATTTCGTTGCCTATTGGTTTTTCGACAATTACGCACATAACAAAAGCTGTTTATTTTAGCAGATTTCCCTTAAGGGAAATCAGCTATTGAGGTCGTACTCATGACGGAATTTTCGAAAAATTTCTTCAAATGTCCATCGATCCTACCCAGGAGATGACGAAAATGAGGTCCGTTCAAAACTATATATATATATATATATATTTGTCTGTTAACACTCTAGCGGTCGAAATTTTTGTTTAATCGTCACCGAACTCGGTATTTAATCGTTTTTTTTAAAAAGGAAGATCAAGTTCGTTAACGGCTGAAATCGGACCAGTGGGAAGGGGGATTTTCAAAAATTCGAAATATCTCCGTTATTATGCATCGAATCGAAAAATTGTATAGAACCAATCTTATTGGAAATTAAATTTACTATAAATATTGTTATATGCACTTATTCTCTATCTTGAATATTAACCGAGATATTTGCATTTGTAATCTGCATGTTCGGACTTTCCGCCGAGAGCTCTGGTGGCCATTTCCATAACTATTCGTCCCTCGTGAATAGGTTTAGAGGTTAGGTTAACTGTGTTTCGGGGCTAGAAACTACTGGGTTATTACGCCCTAAATAATGTTTTAGGTTTAGAGGTTTCTTACTACTACAGTTGTTATTAGGCAGATTTCTCTATTGTAAAACTTCACGTGGGAAATCTGCTTAGTTTACGCAGCCCCTGCGTGACGGACTTTTTAATGAATGCATATTATGACAAATGATTTTGTGTTATAGTCACACATGATAACTCTATATATGATTCGGATTAGTGAGGTTATATATCTCCTTCGCCCTCTTCGCATTTATTTATTTTTCCTAGATAATAAGGTTGTTATTTATTTTCAATAGAAATGTAAACTATACAGGAGCATTTCCGTTATTTAATTTGCATAATGTGATTTATTATGTATCAGAGTATTGTTTACTAACATGAGTAGAAGTGGCGGTTTGGTGAAAACTGAAAAAACGACTTGATCTTTCTTTTTACATAAAACGCTTAAATATGAAGTTTGGTAAGGATTAAACAATAATTGCGACCGCTAGAGCGGTAACAGACAAATATATATATATATATATATATATATATATATATATATATATATATATATATATATATATATATATATATATACAGTTTTGAACGGACCTCATTTTCGTCATCTACTAGGTAGGATCGATGGACATTTGAAGAAAAATGTCGAAAATTCCGTCGTGAGTACAACCTCAGTAGCTGATTTCCCTTAAGGGAAATCTGCTAAAACCCATCATTATTAAATCTCAAATGAATTCCCGGGTACCTTAGCTAGTAGATATATATATTTGTCTGTTAACGCTCTAGCGGTCGCAATTTTTGTTTGATCGTTACCAAACCCGAAATTTAATCGTTTTATGTAAAAAGAAAGATCAAGTTCGTTAATGGCTGAAATCGGACCAGTAGGAGGGGGGGTTTAGAGGGGGGATATTTGAAAATTCGAAATATCTCCGTTATTATTCGTCGGATCGAAACATCGTATTGAACCAACCTTATTGCAAATTAAATTTACTATAAATATTGTTCTATACATTTATTCTCTACCTTGAATATTAACCGAGATATTTGCATTTGTATTCTGTATGTGATCGGCAGGGGTCGGCTATGTTCGGGACGTTCCGCCGAGTTCTGGCGGCCGATTCCATAACTACTCGTCTCTCTTGAATAGGTTTAGAGATACCTTACTACAACAGTTGTTATTGGGCAGATTTATCTACTGTATAACTTCACGTGGGAAATCTGCTTAGTTTACGCAGCCTCTGCGTGACTGACTTTTTAGATATTATCACTCTAAGGAAGCCCAATAATACCATAGCAGTCAACTGGTGGATACAAACAGACAGACATATAGGCTACAACTCACACCACTCAATAAAACATTAAATCAACATTGCACCAGCACTCATACATAGTGGACTCAAATTAAGCGACCCAACGTACCACAAAGGAAACATAAAATCAGTAAAAAACATACTCAGAAACAACAATTACCCAAATAAACTCCTCAATTGCATCATACACAAAACAGACAACCAAACACACAAAACACTAATAACAACAACCAAAACAAATTCCACTCAATCACTTATGTCAGAGGCCTATCTGAAAAATTAGCTAATGTAATGACTAACAATAACATAAAAGTTAGCTTCAAAAATAAAAAAAAACTGTGCATAAAGTAATATACTCAAATCCCAAATCAAAAATACCCCCAAATAAAAAGAGAAATGTTATCTACAAAATACCCTACAAAAACTGTGACACAATATACATTGGAGACAACACCCAACAACAACAGTTGTAACATAGTAAAATAACAATAACTTAATAACTTTAATACAACACGAGGGTGGCTCTGATAAAATATAACAACAATTGTAGCAACAAACAGCATTAATGACTGTAACATAATAGAATAATAATTGTAACATAAAAATAACAACATAGTATCATTAATATAGCATGAAAATAGACTTAACAATATATAACAATAATAGTGGTAACATATAGCAATAATAGTTGCAACAGAGTAGAATAATATAACATAATAGCTATAACACAACATGAAGGTGGCTTCGATAAAATATGTAGTAACTTTGGTACAACATAAGAATAGCTTCAATGAAATACAACAATAATTGTAATAACACACAAAAATAGCTGTTGTAACATAATAAATATAACAATAAAATAGCAGCATAGGTACAACATAAGAATAGCTTTAATATAACATAACAATAATTGTAATTTAATATAACATAACAATAACTGTTGTAATATAATATAAGTGGCAATAACATAATAGTCTTAACACAACATGAAGATAGCTTTAACAAAATATAGCAATAATTGTAATAACACATAACAATAAATGCTGTAACACATGTAATAACGTAACAATAACTTTCATACAACATGAAAATAGCTTTAATAAAATATAACAATAATTGTAAAAACACATAACAATAGTTCTAACATAATATAACAACTGCAGTATAATAATTATAATATAGTTCAACAAACAAAAGACAATATGCTATAGATATACAAAACATAAGGCTGTGAGCCTGCTGTGTAAACAAAACAAGGGAGGTTACTATAACCCTAGTCCTAAGTGCAATAGTCATGTGTAATAGTTTTTGAAGTATCTTTAGTCTTGGCAAGTAATAATAGAATAAACATCCCCTTTTAAACTCTAGTTTAGTAACAATGTGCAAGATTATGAAGTACTACCTGTAATTTTACCTGAAGAAGAGAAAATAAAGATTCTCGAAATATCGGCATAAACTAAGATTTTTCACCAACATTGACCAAAACTCAAAAAAGAATAACAACACCATATATATATATATATATATATATATATATATATATATATATATATATATTTGCCCGTTAACACTCAACACTTATGTTCTCGTAATTTTGTTTTATCGTTATGGAATTCGATGATTAAAAAATTTATGTAAACTAAAGATCGAGTTATTTAATAGCTTAAAGCGGAAAAATGAAAGGGGTTGCTATGGCTAATTGGGACGGGTTATCTACAGGTTACCACCCTTTCCTAGCCAGGGAGGGACGGGTTATCTACAGGTTACCACCCTTTCCTAGCCAGGCTGGGACGGGCGATCTACAGGTTACCACCCTTTCCTAGCCAGGGTGGGACGGGTTATCTACAGGTTACCACCCTTTCCTAGCCAGGGAGGGACGGGTTATCTACAGGTTACCACCCTTTCCTAGCCAGGCTGGAACGGGTTATCTACTGGTTACCACCCTTTCCTAGCCAGGGAGGGACGGGTTATCTACAGGTTACCACCCTTTCCTAGCCAGGCTGGAACGGGTTATCTACAGGTTACCACCCTTTCCTAGCCAGGCTGGGACGGGTTATCTACAGGTTACCACCCTTTCCTAGCCAGACTGGGACGGGTTATCTACAGGTTATCACCCTTTCCTAGCCAGGCTGGGACGGGTTATTTTCAGGTTACCACCCTTTCCTAGCCAGGGAGGGACGAGTTATCTACAGGTTACCACCCTTTCCTAGCCAGGGTTGGACGGGTTATCTACAGGTTACCACCCTTTCCAAGCCAGGCTGGGACGGGCTATCTACAGGTTACCACCCTTTCCTAGCCAGGGTGGGACGGGCTATCTACAGGTTACCACCCTTTCCTAGCCAGGGTGGGACTGGTTATCTACAGGTTACCACCCTTTCCTAGCCAGGGTGGGACTGGTTATCTACAGGTTACCACCCTTTCCTAGCCAGGCTGGGACGGGCTATCTACAGGTTACCACCCTTTCCTAGCCAGGGTGGGACGGGCTCTCTACAGGTTACCACCCTTTCCTAGCCAGGGTGGGACTGGTTATCTACAGGTTACCACCCTTTCCTAGCCAGGCTGGGACTGGTTATCTACAGGTTACCACCCTTTCCAAGCCAGGGTGGGACGGGTTATCTACAGGTTACCACCCTTTCCTAGCCAGGCTGGGACGGGCTATCTACAGGTTACCACCCTTTCCTAGCCAGGCTGGGACGGGCTATCTACAGGTTACCACCCTTTCCTAGCCAGGGTGGGACTGGTTATCTACAGGTTACCACCCTTTCCTAGCCAGGCTGGGACGGGCTATCTACAGGTTACCACCCTTTCCTAGCCAGGGTGGGACTGGTTATCTACAGGTTACCACCCTTTCCTAGCCAGGGTGGGACTGGTTATCTACAGGTTACCACCCTTTCCTAGCCAGGCTGGGACTAAGGATATTATTTAATGAGTTGCTCACTAAACAAATTCCTTAAATAAACAGTAGTTCTGTGAAGGAACGACGCCTTTCATTTCTTACATCAGATAATAATTCCTTCTCCATCCAGCACCTCAAAAGTAGATATTATTAACTTGTAATTTTACTGAAAGATGTCTTATTGGAGTGTTATTTTTTTACTTAATATTCGCCTCGGTGTTAGCAGTATGTATATTTATCTATTGTAATACTTGGAGCTTGGAAATATGCGTATTTTACGTGGCCCCTGCGAGATGGACTTTTTTTTTTTTTTTTTTTTTTATTTTTTTTTTTTTTATGGCTTTCCAAGTTTCGCAGAATATGACACCGTTGCTTATTGTATTTGTTCTCTTGTTAATTTCGAGAGCTTCTAGAACTAATCTTCTACCAACGTGGTCTTTTAGCAGATTTCCCCTAAGGGAAATCATCAGCTATTGAGGTCCTACTCATGACGCAATTTTCGAAATTTTTCTTCAAATGTCCATCGATCCTACCTAGGAGATGACGGAAATGACGTCCGTTCAAAACCGTGTGTGTATATATATATATATATATATATATATATATATATATATATATATATACTAGCTCAGATACCCGGCTTCGCTCGGGAATTCATTTGAGGCTGAATGGTGATGGTATTTTTTTGGCAAGGCTTTACTTTGCACAATATTTTGACATTTACCCGTCCCAGTGTTTAGTTTAAATACCCGTCGTTTCTGTGGATTTGTTAATAATAAAATTATTTTTTTATGTAAGACTTCACTGTTCTCCATATTGTCATATTTCCCGTTTCCTGTGCATTATGCATAGATTTGAATTATTAAGCACAAAATATTAACATACATTTGAATTAGTTTTTCCCGGTGAGGTACCTTGTAGTTCCAAAGAATTGATGACCAAACTTTACTAAATAATAAAATAAACCACTTTGTTATGTGCATATTTGCCGAAACCCCAATAGGAAACGAAATATCACTATTTTTAATTTCAGGCCTCCCTTATAACCCCCACTCCTGCCCGTCCCTAGAAATGCTAGTATGGCTTATTATAAGGAAGACTTTAGTGCTAAGTCACGTACCGAGTTTGGTTTAGTTCGGTTGAGACTTTTGTGCCAAATAAAATTGTTGACTTCTGCTATCACTTTTTGGCGTATAACGCCTTTATAATTAGGTATACGACAAAAGTGTATATGACAAAAGTTTTTCTAAATAACAAAATAAACAACTTTTGTTATGTGCATATTTGCCAAAACCCCAACAGGAAACGAAATATCACTATTTTTAATTTCAGGCCTCCCTTATAACCCCCACTCCTGCCCGTCCTTAGAAATATTAGAATGGTGCATTATAAGGAAGACGTTAGTGCTAATTCACGTACCGAGTTTGGTTTATTTCGGTTGGGTCTTTTGTGCCAAATAAAATTGTTGACTTCCGCTATCATTTTTAGCGTATAACGCCTTTATACTTAGGTATACGACAAAAGTGTATATAGCAAAAGTTACTCTAAATAACAAATTAAACAACTTTTGTTATGTGCATAATTGCCGAAAATGCAATAGGAAACGAAATATCACTATTTTTAATTTCAGGCCTCCCTTATAACCCCCACTCCTGTTCATCTCAGAGAATATTAACATAGCCTAAAGTCTAAGTTGGGTTAGTAGTAATATACATACCAAGTTTCATAAAATTCGGTTCAGCCGTTTATGCGTGAAAAGGTAACAAACAAACAAATAAACAAACAAACAGACACGAAAGAAACAAAATGCAGTTATGGTGTCTATGACATGTGAAACGAAAAGGTATCGTGAAATTTCGCGAAAAAAATCAATGTACAGACAGAGGTTACAATTTTATATATATATATATATATATAAAAAAAATTAGTGATGAGTATAATTGGTGGATGATCAGTAGGAAATTAATGGCTGAAAATGATACTTTTTTCTAATATTTGACGTAATTTTTTCGTTCAGGGTAAACATATACATGTGTACAAAAGCATCTAAAACATGTGGCATGTGTGTAGTTCTAATATTTATTTAGTTTATTTAGGTGTGTCGCAATTTAAGCGATTCATACATTTTCTTGTAATGATTCTAAAATAGTAGAGGTAAAGCCACCTTATAAAAACCAATAAAAAAGGTTAAAAAATCTACAGAGGTAGGTAAAAATACGGAAATTTATTTTTTCTCCAGTGGATATTATTGCAGTCTATTTATTATTATTATATTATTTAATGTTATATCTGGTTGTAAATGTGTGTGTCTTTGAGGTGTTTCATGACTTCTGTAATGTATGGGCTGTCGTCGTGTAGTAGTTCAGATAGGTTGGTGGGTAAGTTCTTGTCAGTTATTAGTCTGCAGTCTGTAAGTAAGTGTTTGATAGTCAGTTGTGTATTGCAGAGTGTACATAATGGTGGTTCAGTCCTAGTCATGAGGTGTCCGTGTGTTATCCGTGAATGGCCGTGCCTCAAACGAGCAAGGACTACTTCTTCTCTTCTAGTATCCTGATTACTGGACAGCCATTCACGAATAGTGTTTTTTATTTCTCGTAGTTTTGTGTCTGTCAGATGCCATTCCGCTTCCCATTTTAGGCTGACCTCTTTTTTAATGAGTTTAATGGCATCGTATCCTGTGATGTAATCAGTGTGTAACATGTCAAGTTGAGTTGCTAATTTTGCATGTTTGTCAACCAAAATATTTTCCGTGATGTCTGAATGTCCAATGGATAGTTATTACTTTGCCCATCTGTGTTTGTAAGTTAGTTAGTAGTTCCTGAAGCTGTTTCGTGAGTGGGTGAGTTGAGTAAAGGTCAAGTATTGATTGTATAGAACTGTAGGAGTCAGTAAAAACATGAATGTTGTCTTGTTGTACGTTTGTAAGGTGTTGCAGTCCAAGAAGTAAGCCTTGTAATTCAGCAGTGAAGTTGCTTGATACGTCCGGTAGTCTATACGTCAGTACTTGGTTCCCTACTATGGCGGCTGAGCCACATCTTCCTGCATATTTAGAACCATCTGTATATATGAAAAGCCCTGTCCTGTTTTCTGTAATTATGTTCCGGTACTCGTGTTTATAGTGTAAGGAAGAGAGTAGGTTTGATTTCTTGAATTTTGTAAGGGAGAAGTTAGTTTTTGGTATATGTGTTTGCCAGGGTGCTGTTTTGTGTTGTATGGGATAAATGGTCGGTAATGTAATGTTGTAAGTAAGTAGCGTTTGAAACAGTCTGAAGTGATAGGGTTTATGCGAATTGGGATTTTCAATATAACTGCAGACACCATAACTGCAATTTGTTTCTTTGGTGTCTGTTTGTTTGTTTGTTTGTTTATTTGTTTGTTTGTTTGTTACCTTTTCACGCATAAACGGCTGAACCGAATTTTATGAAACTTGGTATGTATATTATTACTAGCCCAACTTAGACTTAAGGCTATATTAATATTCTCTAAGACAAACAGGAGTGGAGGTTATAAGGGAGGCCTGAAATTAAAAATAGCGATATTTCGTTTCCTATTGGTTTTTCGGCAGATATGAACATAACAAAAGTTGTTTATTTTGATATTTAGAGTAACATTTGTTATATACACTTTTGTCGTTTACCAAAGTATTAATGAGTTATAAACTAAAAACTATAACGGGAGTCATTAATTTTATTGGGCTCAAAAGACTCAACTGAACTAAATATAACTCGGTATGTTTATTAGTGTTGACGCCTTGATTTTCATAAGCCATACCAACAGTCCTAGGGACGAGCAGGAGTGGGGATTGTAAGGGAGGGCTGAAATTAACAGTAGTGATATTTCGTTTCCTATTGGTTTTTCGACAAACATGCACATGACAAAAGTTGTTTATTTTGTTATTTTAAGTAACTTTTGTTATATTCACTTTTGTCGTATAGAAAAGTATAAACGAGATATATACTAAAATCTAAAGCGGGAGCCAACAATTTTGTTGTGCACTAACGATTGAACCGAACTTAGCAAAACTCGGTGTGTGAATTAGCATTAATTCTTCCATGATTATAAGCTATATCAAAAATTTTAGGCTCAAAGGGGAGTGGGGATTATAAGAGAGGCTGAAATGAAAAACTCGCTTTTTATATTTTCTATTTGTTTTTCGGCAAATATTCTATTTGTTATATTTCCAATAGAAATATAAACTATAAGAGCATTTCCATTATTTAATTTGTATAATGTACCTCGATGTTATTGAAACAAATAGTAATATAATAACAATTAAACGATAATGGTAATGTCATTATGACAAAAAACAATATGCGTTTAAACTCGATATGATATTTTCAGGATACCACTATTATTTAATTCCATCCGGTAGATAAATTATAAAATAATGTTTTGCATCAATAATATAAGTAGAAGAATGTTGAGAAGTCTCATGCGGGAGCGAAGATGACGGGAGCCTAATTAATTGAGTCTAGTTAATTGAGCCTAGTTAATTGAGTTTACTTATTTCCCGTCTGGCATTACTGGAAGCAATTTCCAGTGAGATTCACTCTTACAAATATAATCTTACGTGCAAAACTTTGCCTATACTATGTGAGCTCGGATTGGCTTTTGAAAGGATATGTGTTCATTATAGATGACATTTAATTGTAATAAATGCTACCCATGATTATGGTTAGAACTATTGAAAAACGGTGAGTCAAAAAGTGTAGAGGGATAGATTAGGAACATATTTTAATTTATCCTTCAAAAATAAAATTTCTTTTCTATTAATCCCCAAAAGTTACCCTTCAGGATTGACGATTTCGGAAAATCATTACGTCGTGGAGGGAAGTGTAATTGTACTCATTGAAGTCTTACTATCAAAATACCATTCGAGAATGATTTCCCGGGCATTGCCGGGTACCTTAGCTTTTGTGATATTCATTTTTGTCTTTTAACAATGTATACACTATATATATATATATATGAGATATACACTATAAACTAAAGCGGGATTCAACTATTTTAATGGGCGCTGACGATTGAACCGAACTTAACAAAACTCGGTATGTCAATTAGCATTAATACTTCCATGATTATAAGCTATATTAAAATGTTTAGGTTAGGAGTGGGGCTTATAAGGGAGGCCTGAAATAAAAATTCGCGATATTTCGTTGTCTATTTATTTTCGTCAAACGTGCACAAAACAAAAGTGTTTACTTTGTTATTTAGAGTAACTTATGTTTTATACATTTTTTCGGGAACAATGAATGAAGCAAATAATTTGCGTATAATATTGATATGCTCATCAATTCTTTCCAATATGAACTACCAGGTACCTCACATGGAAAAATGAATTCAAATCTATGTTAATATTTTGACCTTAATAATTCAAAGCTATGCATAATACACAGGAGACGGGAAATATGACAACATGGAGGACAGTGAAGTCTTACTTAATTTTATTATTAAAAAAGTCCAATGCAACGACGGGTATAAACCCTAAACACTGGGACGGGTAAATGTCAAAATATTGCGCAAAGTAATGCCTTGCCAAAAAAATACCATCACCATTCAGCCTCAAATGAATTCCCGGGCGAAGCCTGGTATCTGAGCTAGTATATATATATATATATATATATATATATATATATATATATATATATATATATATATATATCGTTACCGCTCTAACGGTCGCAATCATTGTTTAATCGCTACTAAACTCTATATTTAGTAGTTTTATGTAAAAAGAAAGTTCAAGTTCATTAACGGCTGAAATTGGACCGGTGGGAGGGGGGGGGGTTAAAAAGGAAAATTTCGAAAACTCGAAATATGTTTGTCTGTTGGATCGAAAAATGATGTAGAAACAATCTTATTACAAATTAAATTTACTATAAATTTTATTCTATACCGTATAATGAGTATTAACAGGGATATTTGGATTTGATAGTTTTCGGCTGTCAGTAAACGCCCACTCCTGCTAGTGTCATTAATAATAAGCTGTTATATCATGAACCACATCATTGGAAGGTTAAATACCAAACATTGTTTTCAACAAAGCTTTATTATACGAAATACGTTCTGCTGACTACCCCCCCCCCTTTGTTTTTGGATTATTAAAATCAGAGTGATTGATAGAAATCATTCTGATTCATTTCAAATTACCCCACTTACTATAGTAAATAGTTCTCAATAAAATTAATATGTTATGTTCGGATATATTTCAGTATTTGTTAGTATTTCCGGTCTATCTATCTATTCAGCACTACGAGGTTGGCTAGGTCGGGCTGAGCACCACTATGGTCACCTTAGGCCTCGGTTGTAGAGGTGGAGTTGGCGTGTGTCCTGGAGCACCTGGGTGACGGGCTGAGCACCACTATGGTCACCTTAGGCCTCGGTTGTAGAGGTGGAGTTGCCGTGTGTCCTGGAGCACCTGGGTGACGGGCTGAGCACCACTATGGTCACCTTAGGCCTCGGTTGTAGAGGTGGAGTTGCCGTGTGTCCTGGAGCACCTGGGTGACGGGCTGAGCACCACTATGGTCACCTTAGGCCTCGGTTGTAGAGGTGGAGTTGGCGTGTGTCCTGGAGCACCTGGGTGACGGGCTGAGCACCACTATGGTCACCTTAGGCCTCGGCTGTAGAGGTGGAGTTGCCGTGTGTCCTGGAGCACCTGGGTGACGGGCTGAGCACCACTATGGTCACCTTAGGCCTCGGTAGTAGAGGTGGAGTTGCCGTGTGTCCTGGAGCACCTGGGTGACGGGCTGAGCACCACTATGGTCACCTTAGGCCTCGGTTGTAGAGGTGGAGTTGCCGTGTGTCCTGGAGCACCTGGGTGACGGGCTGAGCACCACTATGGTCACCTTAGGCCTCGGTAGTAGAGGTGGTAGTTGCCGTGTGGTCCTGGAGCACCTGGGTGACGGGCTGAGCACCACTATGGTCACCACTTAGGCCTCGGCTAGTAGAGGTGGAGTTTGCCGTGTGTCCTGGAGCACCTTGGGTTGACGGGGCTGAGCACCAATGGTCTCCTTAGGCCTCGGCTAGTAGAGGTGGAGTTGCCGTGTGTCCGTTGTCCCTAGTTGACGGCTGAGCACCCACTATGGGTCACCTTAGGCCTCGGGTGAGGCGGAGTTGCCGGTGTATGGAGCACTCTGGGTGACGGGCTGTGCACCACTATGGTCACCTTAGGCCTCGGTAGTAGAGGTGGAGTTGCCGTGTGTCCTGGAGCACCTGGGTGACGGGCTGAGCACCACTATGGTCACCTTAGGCCTCGGTAGTAGAGGTGGAGTTGCCGTGTGTCCTGGAGCACCTGGGTGACGGGCTGAGCACCACTATGGTCACCTTAGGCCTCGGTTGTAGAGGTGGAGTTGCCGTGTGTCCTAGAGCACCTGGGCAAACACATTCTTTACACACTCATTCATCTCTGTGTACATTTGTTCATAATAACCAGTTGGTGACGTCACCAGCCAATTATTACAAATATTTTCTCTTTACACTCAGTGTCAATATCTTCAGGGACTGATTTTATTTCCTTTTCACCTAATGGTAATTTAATCGTCATGTTTAAAGGATTTTACACTAATTACAATTTCTACGTCTGGACGTCCAATTGACTTGTGGATTCGTATTTCAACGTTCAAGTTTAAATTAATAAAAATAAATAAATTAAAACGTTTCTTTTAGTTATATAATTCGGATATATTTAATTATTAAACTATTTTTTTAAGTTGAAGAAAAAGATTTTAAAAATATTATTATTAAACTTATACTGGTTTTGATACTCGGCGAGATAATATGGAAACCAAATGTCCGCCACGCAGGGACTGTGTAAACAGAGCGAATTTCCCTCAGGTTGGAATGGCACACTAGTAATGTCATCTCACCAATGAGTAAGTCCGCCACGCAGGGACTGTGTAAACAGAGCGAATTTCCCTCAGGTTGGAATGGCACACTAGTAATGTCATCTCACCAATGAGTAAGTCCGCCACGCAGGGACTGTGTAAACAGAGCGAATTTCCCTCAGGTTGGAATGGCACACTAGTAATGTCATCTCACCAATGAGTAAGTCCGCCTCGCAGGGACTGTGTAAACAGAGCGAATTTCCCTCAGGTTGGAAGTAAGTGTCATTGATAGTTAGTTGTGTATTGCACAGTGTGCATAATGGTGGTTCCCTCATGGGGTGTCACTAGTAATGTCATCTCACCAATGAGTAAGTCCGCCACGCAGGGACTGTGTAATCAGAGCGAATTTCCCTCAGGTTGGATTGGCACACTAGTAATGTCATCTCACCAATGAGTAAGTCCGCCACGCAGGGACTGTGTAAACAGAGCGAATTCCCCTCAGGCTGTAAGTAAGTGTTTGATAGTTAGTTGTGTATTGCACAGTGTGCATAATGGTGGTTCAGTCCTAGTCATGGGGTGTCCGTGTGTTATTAGTCTGCAGTCTGTAAGTAAGTGTTTGATAGTTAGTTGTGTATTGCACAGTGTACATAATGGTGGTTCAGTCCTAGTCATGGGGTGTCCGTGTGTTATTAGTCTGCAGTCTGTAAGTAAGTGTTTGATAGTTAGTTGTGTATTGCACAGTGTGCATAATGGTGGTTCAGTCCTAGTCATGGGGTGTCCGTGTGTTATTAGTCTGCAGTCTGTAAGTAAGTGTTTGATAGTTAGTTGTGTATTGCACAGTGTGCATAATGGTGGTTCAGTCCTAGTCATGAGGTGTCCGTGTGTTATTAGTCTGCAGTCTGTAAGTAAGTGTTTGATAGTTAGTTGTGTATTGCACAGTGTGCATAATGGTGGTTCAGTCCTAGTCATGAGGTGTCCGTGTGTTATTAGTCTGCAGTCTGTAAGTAAGTGTTTGATAGTTAGTTGTGTATTGCACAGTGTGCATAATGGTGGTTCAGTCCTAGTCATGAGGTGTCAGTGTGTTATTAGTCTGCAGTCTGTAAGTAAGTGTTTGATAGTTAGTTGTGTATTGCACAGTGTGCATAATGGTGGTTCAGTCCTAGTCATGGGGTGTCCGTGTGTTATTAGTCTGCAGTCTGTAAGTAAGTGTTTGATAGTTAGTTGTGTATTGCACAGTGTGCATAATGGTGGTTCAGTCCTAGTCATGGGGTGTCCGTGTGTTATTAGTCTGCAGTCTGTAAGTAAGTGTTTGATAGTTAGTTGTGTATTGCACAGTGTGCATAATGGTGGTTCAGTCCTAGTCATGGGTGGTCCGTGTGTTATTAGTCTGCAGTCTGTAAGTAAGTGTTTGATAGTTAGTTGTGTATTGCACAGTGTGCATAATGGTGGTTCAGTCCTAGTCATGGGGTGTCCGTGTGTTATTAGTCTGCAGTCTGTAAGTAAGTGTAGTTGTGTAGTTAGTTGTGTATTGCACAGTGTGCATAATGGTGGTTCAGTCCTAGTCATGGGGTGTCCGTGTGTTATTAGTCTGCAGTCTGTAAGTAAGTGTTTGATAGTTAGTTGTGTATTGCACAGTGTGCATAATGGTGGTTCAGTCCTAGTCATGGGGTGTCCGTGTGTTATTAGTCTGCAGTCTGTAAGTAAGTGTTTGATAGTTAGTTGTGTATTGCACAGTGTGCATAATGGTGGTTCAGTCCTAGTCATATGTTGTCCGTGTGTTATTAGTCTGCAGTCTGTAAGTAAGTGTTTGATAGTTAGTTGTGTATTGCACAGTGTGCATAATGGTGGTTCAGTCCTAGTCATGGGGTGTCCGTGTGTTATTAGTCTGCAGTCTGTAAGTAAGTGTTTGATAGTTAGTTGTGTATTGCACAGTGTGCATAATGGTGGTTCAGTCCTAGTCATGGGGTGTGTCCGTGTGTTATTAGTCTGCAGTCTGTAAGTAAGTGTTTGATAGTTAGTTGTGTATTGCACAGTGTGCATAATGGTGGTTCAGTCCTAGTCATGGGGTGTCCGTGTGTTATTAGTCTGCAGTCTGTAAGTAAGTGTTTGATAGTTAGTTGTGTATTGCACAGTGTGCATAATGGTGGTTCAGTCCTAGTCATGGGGTGTCCGTGTGTTATTAGTCTGCAGTCTGTAAGTAAGTGTTTGATAGTTAGTTGTGTATTGCACAGTGTGCATAATGGTGGTTCAGTCCTAGTCATGGGGTGTCCGTGTGTTATTAGTCTGCAGTCTGTAAGTAAGTGTTTGATAGTTAGTTGTGTATTGCACAGTGTGCATAATGGTGGTTCAGTCCTAGTCATGGGGTGTCCGTGTGTTATTAGTCTGCAGTCTGTAAGTAAGTGTTTGATAGTTAGTTGTGTATTGCACAGTGTGCATAATGGTGGTTCAGTCCTAGTCATGGGGTGTCCGTGTGTTATTAGTCTGCAGTCTGTAAGTAAGTGTTTGATAGTTAGTTGTGTATTGCACAGTGTGCATAATGGTGGTTCAGTCCTAGTCATGAGGTGTCCGTGTGTTATTAGTCTGCAGTCTGTAAGTAAGTGTTTGATAGTTAGTTGTGTATTGCACAGTGTGCATAATGGTGGTTCAGTCCTAGTCATGAGGTGTCCGTGTGTTATTAGTCTGCAGTCTGTAAGTAAGTGTTTGATAGTTAGTTGTGTATTGCACAGTGTGCATAATGGTGGTTCAGTCCTAGTCATGGGGTGTCCGTGTGTTATTAGTCTGCAGTCTGTAAGTAAGTGTTTGATAGTTAGTTGTGTATTGCACAGTGTGCATAATGGTGGTTCAGTCCTAGTCATGGGGTGTCCGTGTGTTATTAGTCTGCAGTCTGTAAGTAAGTGTTTGATAGTTAGTTGTGTATTGCACAGTGTGCATAATGGTGGTTCAGTCCTAGCCATGGGGTGTCCGTGTGTTATTAGTCTGCAGTCTGTAAGTAAGTGTTTGATAGTTAGTTGTGTATTGCACAGTGTGCATAATGGTGGTTCAGTCCTAGTCATGGGGTGTCCGTGTGTTATTAGTCTGCAGTCTGTAAGTAAGTGTTTGATAGTTAGTTGTGTATTGCACACTGTGCATAATGGTGGTTCTGTCCTAGTCATGGGGTGTCCGTGTGTTATTAGTCTGGAGTCTGTTCTCATTTAACCTCTCGACATATTCACTATTTATTTGTAATAACCGATCAGTAGAAAGAGGAGTATTGAAGTTAGAGAATGAATATCTTGCTCAATACTTGATTCAATTATTTATTAACATCCACTTTGTGTAACTAAGGCTAATTGGGACAGGTTATCTACAGGTTACCACCCTTTTCTAGCCAGGCTGGGACTAAGGATTTTATTTAATGAATTTCGTCACTGAATAAATGCCTATTGCCCTGACGAGAATCGAGCTCGCCACTCGAGGTTTTCCGAGTGCCATTAAAGCTAACGCTTTAACTCACATGGCTAACCTGAGCCCCCCCCCCCTCCTTAATACTAGAGTTACGAATAAGTCCATAGAATTACAATTGTAGAGCATCAATAATGTAACAAGATTGCTTCTATAACATTTTACTCTCCGACTCATTTTAACGGAGATATTTGGAATTTTCGATTTGTTGTTCCCATTTTAACCCCTTCTATTCTTGGTCCGATTTCAGCCATTCACGAATCTAAACTTTAATAAGACTCTACAATATCGAGTATCGTATTGATGAAATAAACATTTTCGGTGTGAGAACGTAATATCTTAATTGGTAACGTCAACATGCAACCAGCAACCAGTTGGTCACCAAATAAATTCCTTTTGCTGAGGAAGACGCGACTCTAGCTGAGATTAAGACTAACGCCTTTGCTCGCATGGCTAGCCTGACGCCCCAATGTTGTTCTTAATTATTATGTTGCAATAATATTATAATTATTGTCCAATTATATAAGTTATAGTATGTAAATAGATTTTCTGTGGGACTATTACAATTAAATTAACTGGATATACATCTTGCATAATCCATCTATCCACTAAATTTGTGTATTATATATATATATATATATATATAGTAACAAGATATTTACAAAATAATTTATAGTGTTCCTTCTGACCACTGCAATATTAGAAAATGAAACATAAAATAAGATTTTCTATTTATGTTAGCGATTGCTTATTAATGTAATTGACTAAAAGTAGGCTGTCTAACTGCAAATTAGTGAATATTACAATTATTTTAAAAAAATACAAATTTAAGTGATCTTAATAGCTAATAATAATAAATAGTACTGAATTTGTTTATATATCTAAATATGATAACAGGTGAAATAGGGATTAAGGTAAAGATGTTTACAGGTCTTTAGTCCTAGCCTGCTGAGCCTTAATTCGAACTGCTTCTTATGTTAGAGTAAAATGTGCTTAGTTGGTTTGTGGACGTATCTTGGAATGCTTAGTTTGCTATTATACCTATTTCATTGATTATTCGATTTCCTTCTGTAGAACCTTGCAGGTGCCTTTGCCAACTTTGCCCTTAGGCCTGCTTTTCGTAGGTTTTAGGAGCCTTGTGTACCTATAATATTCTTTATGTGTAGAAATGGTCAAATATTTCTGGTCGGCAGCTGCTACTCTCATCTGCAGATAAGCATCCTTCAAATCAATTACGGGAATGATTTTGAAACAAATCAATTTAGCTGTCAGGTCATAATATATATTGCTGGTTTTCGGGTATAATATAATTCACAGATTCGAACAGCGCCACCTCCTTTATCCACATTGACCGTTGGGGTACACCACTCTATCGGCGTGTCAGTGGGATCCACTCGTTCCAGTGTCCATCCCTCACTAACCGAGCCAACTCATTTTCAATGGCTTACCGCAAAGGGAATGGGACACGTCGAGCACTGAATGCAACGGGCCTTGCCCCTGGCTTCAGGTGGATTCTCGCTTCAACCCCAGCTACTGTCCCTAGTTCTTCCCGGAAGACATCTGCAAATTCTGTAATAATCCTTTAACAATCTTCCGCACTGTCACCTGCTTAGGAAGAGGTAGGTTGAACGCAAGGCACCAGGGAAGCCCAAATAGTGGAACGTCCTCATCCTCCAGGACTACTACCGGAAGAGTCTTTGTAAGTCTACCTAACCTGACTTGGATCTTAGCCACAACAGCTAGTGGATTCTTTCCATACCCTGTTATTACTTTGAAGAGAGTCTGAGTTCCTGATCCGCCCTTCTGACACTTTCCCATAACGATTTACAAATCGTACTAACACGAGCACCAGAGTCAAATTCCTTGCGGCAAAATTTACCATTCAAATCTACATCTATAGTGGCCCTTGGGACTTTACTCCTAACTGGTCTTACTTCAGCTGTATGATCCTCATCGTCCAGGCCGGCTGATATATTCTCCAATTCTACAGAGCGGACTCCCTTGGAACGACCTCGATTCCTCCGTATTGGACACATTCCAGTATAATGACCCCGCTTCGAACAATTACTGCAGTCAGCTGAAGCAGCTGGACAAGAAGACCGGCCATGACCACTCTGCCTCCCACATCTCAGGCAGAAACTAGGAGATGTCTTCTGGACCATCTGTAGAACATCCCCTTCCGAGGTGCTAGGGTTCTTAAAAACCTCTCCCCTAGCTCGTTCCATCGCTAGAGCGAGTTCCAACAGCTGCTCCGATTTTACAGGTACTCCTGCACGATCAGTCCCATCTGGCCATCTTTGTCGTACCTCGATCTCAAATTCAGAGCATCGGATGCCCACAGCAAACCGATCCCTCAACCTTTCATCTAAACCAGGGCCATAATTACATTTGCGGGCCAGAGACTTTAATCTATTATAGAAAAGGATAAAAGACTCACCATCAGTCCTGACCGGCTTCTCGAAGTCGAACCGGAGAGCAAAGATTATCTCAGTGTGGCTGAATAGCCTATTAGCTGCCGCCTTCACTTGTTCGTAGCTGCACGTGTCCCAGTCGGTCGGGTACATAAGGTCGGACAAAGCCGTGAGGTGCTCTGCATCCAGGAGGATGGCATCGCTATTCCTACCAAGCCCCATCACCCGGGCAGCTAGCTCCAAGGGCCGGATGTAATCTTCCCATAACATGTCATTTGTTATTATTATTATTATTATTTATTAACGTCCACTTTTTGCAACTCAGGTTAATTGGGACGGGTTATCTACAGGTTACCATCCTTTTCTATCCAGGGTGGGATTTTAGGATGTTATTTAATGAATTTCGTCACTAAATAATTTCCTTTGCCCAGGCAAGAATCGAACTCGCCACTCTAGGTTTGCCGTGTGAGATAAAGGTCAACGCTTTAACTCGCATGGCTAACCTGAGCCACATGTCCTTTGTATACTCTTTAAATACAAACCTTGACATTCTCTCCGGTATGAGATTCATACTCGTGGCTTCTTCTTTCTCCTGAGTAGACGAGTCGACTGATACCCTATTCTGCTTCTTCTTTGGCGTTTTACCTCGTCACCAGTGTAATATTAATAACTAACAGTTTATTGAGTATAACCCATACTAATTTATTAACAGTTTAATCACCTAGCAACCATATAGCATAATCTACATCACCTAGCAACCATATAGCATATGCTACAGTTAGCTTTATCACACGTAATATGGAGTCTATTTATTATTGTATCTATTCCGTGAGAAGACGTGTATATGCCCGAGTCGACTGCAAAAAGGGATAAAATAGTATTTCTAGTCGTTTTTATGTATAATAATGAGACTTGCATTAATTGCCGAGTCCTGCGGTAGGGCCGCTACCATTTTAAATTTGAGTATAAATGGTTATGTTAGAGCAGCTATAAGAACGTTAGCTCCGTTCTTCTCTCACACCTCAACATGTTTCTTTTGATGGAAACCCGATAAACTGTTATATGCCTCACTAACTAAATTCAGCCGACCTATATCCACCAAGCCTACCCACCCTCCTCTCTCTCGCTCTCTCTCCCTCTCTCTCTCTCTCTCTCTCTCTCTCTCTCTCTCTCTCTCTCTCTCTCTCTCTCTCTCTCTCTCTCTCTCTCTCTCTCTCTCTCTCTCTCTCTCTCTCTCTCTCTCTCTCTCTCTCTCTCTCTCTCTCTCTCTCTCTTTCTCTCTCCTCTCCTTCACTCTTCGTGGAGGATGCTCGTCTCATCTTTATGTGTTCCTCTATCGATCGGCGGCCACTTGTCAGCAAGCACTTAAGCCTTGTCGGCACTAATAGACTTACAACCACTTTTATACTCTCCCCCCCCCCGCCCCCCCCCGTCTTACCCATTCCCCGCCCCGCTCCCCCCCCCGCTACTCCCTCCCCTTCCTCTCCCACCCCCCGCCTTTCCCATTCCCACCCCCGCCTCTCCCACTTAAACGTCCATTAGACCGTCCTGGATGGACTATTTATGTCTCGCAACTTGTAGTTGGAGTGGCTTCCGAGCTCTTATTACTTACTGTCAGTCGCTTCTGTTATTGGCTGAACTGGCGGTCTGCCGTCGTCTTACCTTACCATTTGAAACTGGGGCAAGTGAAGCCATCCTGCACCTCTGCTTGGGCACACCCAACACCTATACCTCTAATTATGCCGCACCTATACCTGGAATCATACCGCACCTCTGCTTGGGCACACCCAACACCTATACCTCTAATTATGCCGCACCTATACCTGGAATCATGCCGCACCTCTGCTTGGGCACACCCAACACCTATACCTGGAATCATCCAGCACCTATACCTGGAATCATGCCGCACCTATACCTGCAATCATACCGCACCTCTGCTTGGGCTCACCCAGCACCTATACCTGGAATCATCCATCACCTATACCTGGAATCATCCTGCACCTATACCTGGAATCATCCAGCACCTATACCTGGAATCATCCAGCACCTATACCTGGAATCATCCAGCACCTATACCTGGAATCATCCAGCACCTATACCTGGAATCATCCCGCACCTACACCTGGAATCATGCCGCACCTATACCTGGAATCATCCATCACCTATACCTGGAATCATCCTGCACCTATACCTGGAATCATCCAGCACCTATACCTGGAATCATCCAGCACCTATACCTGGAATCATCCAGCACCTATACCTGGAATCATCCTGCACCTATACCTGGAATCATCCTGCACCTATACCTGGAATCATCCTGCACCTATACCTGGAATCATCCAGCACCTATACCTGGAATCATCCTGCACCTATACCTGGAATCATCCCGCACCTATACCTGGAATCATCCTGCACCTATACCTGGAATCATCCAGCACCTATACCTGGAATCATCCTGCACCTATACCTGGAATCATCCTGCACCTATACCTGGAATCATCCTGCACCTATACCTGGAATCATCCTGCACCTATACCTGGAATCATCCTGCACCTATACCTGGAATCATCCTGCACCTATACCTGGAATCATCCTGCACCTATACCTGGAATCATCCTGCACCTATACCTGGAATCATCCTGCACCTATACCTGGAATCATCCTGCACCTATACCTGGAATCATCCTGCACCTATACCTGGAATCATCCTGCACCTATACCTGGAATCATCCTGCACCTATACCTGGAATCATCCAGCACCTATACCTGGAATCATCCTGCACCTATACCTGGAATCATCCTGCACCTATACCTGGAATCATCCTGCACCTATACCTGGAATCATCCTGCACCTATACCTGGAATCATCCTGCACCTATACCTGGAATCATCCTGCACCTATACCTGGAATCATCCAGCACCTATACCTGGAATCATCCAGCACCTATACCTGGAATCATCCTGCACCTATACCTGGAATCATCCTGCACCTATACCTGGAATCATCCTGCACCTATACCTGGAATCATCCTGCACCTATGCCTGGAATGAATGATGCATTCTGCCTGGAGCTATCCTGGCGTGGAAGCTGGTCCAGATGGGAAAGGAGTGCATCGGATCATTCATGAGAATCATTGTGTGGCAGATCAATATGTCAACTCGTCGTATCTATTGACTTCATAGCATCTAATTCCCGTGTCGAGGCAGGTCTCGGTGACTAAATATGCCCAAATCCCCCCCCCCTCATCCTCCTCTCTCAGATCAACTTGGGGTGGAGAGGATGTGTTGCTTGTTATATGTCAGCAGGTTGGTGGTTCCAGCTACAGATAGGCGCAGCTATCAAACATCATAGTGCGAGGAGTGAATAGTTCCTGTACCAAGTATTTTAATCCCAGCTATTTTCTGGTTTGAACGGAATTATCCCTTCTGTCCCGTCCTAAAATCATTTTGACTAGTTTCGTCGTAACGTCATTCATTCATTATTTTCAGTCCTTTACAGGTAATGTGGTAAACATATAGATATAGTAATTTGAACAGGCCTTGCTATATTTTTTTTTTTTAAATCTAGTCTCACGTACAAGCTCATTGGTGACAGCTAACAATCAACGAATGACGATTGCTTTTAACGAATTTCTCCCACCTAGCACTAATCTGGGGAAAATAATATTCTACTTTAACTACTTGAGAGGTAGTTTATTTCCTCGTAGAGGATGAGCTAAGTATTTTGTTATTGTGGAATCTCCTGAAATAAACATTGCATAAGAGGATAAACTGGCTCCATTGGAAATATATCAGGCTACACCTGACCTTCCAGTTTAGTTAATATTCCCAGTGGCTATTCTACATCTCTCTCTCTCTCTCTCTCTCTCTCTCTCTCTCTCTCTCTCTCTCTCTCTCTCTCTCTCTCGCGCTCTCTCTCTCTCTCTCTCTCTCTCTCTCTCTCTCTCTCTCTCCCTCTCTCCCCCCGTCCCCCGCCGTACCTTAAGGCAGCCCCAAACCAGTGGTTCATCCAATTTCTATAATCTTTAAATTTTGAATTCGATCTACCATTTAGTCGTTGAGCCACAAACACCTTAGACATCCTCGCAGCCATTTGCTGCATATTGACATCGCGGGCCGAAAGTTTCAAATGGCCGCCTGCAATAGGATTGAATTATCATTTATAATATAATATTCATGGTTTGTGCTAAAGCTAAACAACCCTTAAATAAAGGTGCTCTCAAATAGGTTTGTGTTAGGGTGAAAGGGAGGGTGAGGGGAGGGGGTGGGTAAAGAGGATCAGCTCCGAGTGAAAGGGTGATAATGTAGCTTTTCCATTTGGATCCCTTTATCAGTTGCCGATGCTTTATCTGCATATATACGGCTTTATCCTTTTCACATATGCCTCTCCCTTTGGCGGCAAAATGTCCTTTCTCTACTCTCATCGAATCAAACAATTTCCCAAATGAAAGATGCCTTTTCCCGCGTTTCTACTTTATTCATCTCGTATTTCCAAACGCCCTACAACATCTCGAGTGCGATCTTACAGCGTTTTAGTTGGATATGGATTTGGAGGAATATAATTGAGTCACTATCAACATTTAGCAGCTGGATAGTTTGCTCTATTCCTACTCTTAAATCTTAATGATTCTATTAGCAGACTCCCCTTTAGGGAAATCAGCTATCGAGGTCGTACGCATGACGAGGTTTTTCGAATAATTTCTTCAAATCTCCATCGATCTCACCCAGGAAGACGATGGACATTTTAACGTAAATGCCGTTAAAACGTCCGTTCAAAATTTATATATATTTGTCTGTTAACGCTCTAGCGGTCGCAATTTTTGCTTGATCGTTACGGAACTCGATAATTAAACGTTTCATGTACAACTAAACATCTAGTTGGTTAATTGCTGAAATCGGACCAGTGGGAGGGGGGGGGGGGGTTTGGAGGGCGGAATTTTTGAAAATTCTATATATCTCCGTTACTATATGTCGGATCAAAAAATTGTATAGAATCAATATTATTGAACATTAAATGTACTATAAATATTGTTATATACATTTATTCTCTATCTTGAATATTAACCGAGCATTTTTCAGTTTTCAGCCTTCAGCAAACCATCACTTCTACTCATGTTACATACACAATACTCTCTTATGTAATAAACCATATTATTCGAAGCTTAAATACCATAATTGTTTCCAAGAGACCTTTATTGTACGTGATAAATGCAGATATGTTATCGTGAAATCAGAATATTTTTTATCTCAATCAATCAAATTTTAGTAGTCCAAGAACTTTGAAGGGTGGAGGCCTTTTTAAGTTCTTGGATTACTAAAATTTGATTGATTGAGATAAAAAACATTCTGATCCATTATTAATCACAGTACTAGATATAGTAAATAGTTTTCAATAAAATTAATACTGTTGCGAAAATTAAATATATGAATAATCCTTCAGAGAGAGGTAGAGAGAGAGTCGCGTATTTGGAAAGTGTGACGTGATCAAAAGAGACCGACGGAGGGTCGAGACGCTTCTACGCTCGTCTAGCCCAGCCTCGAATGAACTAGACAATTCCCCTTTGATGTATGCCGACAAGCTATATAAAGAGGGCCTGCCGGGAGTCAGTCAGTTTTTATTGTCACCTGTCTTGATGTTCACATGAGTGCTTCAGTGCGACTTAGTGCAGTGCGGTAAAGTGTTTTTATAAGAAGAACAGTGTTGTGCCGTGACTGTAAGTAACAGTTTAGTGCCGTGTTTAAGACAGTGCAGTGCCACGAAGTAAAGGACAGTGCAGTGCCGTCTTGTTGTGAATTTCAGTGAATTGTTGGACTGTGTAATCTGAAGAACAGTGACGCTATCAGTCTATACTGTGAATAGTAATTAAGAATAATTACCAAGTTTATTGTGCATTATCCAAATAAATTGTGCAGTGATAAAAACTGTGAAACTTGCGATTATTTAATTTTGCAATCCAAAAGAACTCTTATTAAAAACGTTTATTACTGGTTTTGGTAATAAAAACGTAACAACTGGTGTCTGAAGTGGGATTGCAAAATTAAAATCTACAAAAATGAAGTTTGAAGAACTAAAAGTGGAACAACTAAGGAAGGAGCTGTCTAAACTGGATCTGCCAACAACAGGAAATAAGGCTGAACTACAAAGGCGGTTGACAGATGAATTCCAAAGACGAGGAATCGACATAAGCACACACGAGTTTGACGATAAAGAAGACATTTCTGTAAGTAATTCTATCTCAACTAGCAGTTTGGACTTAAATGCAATTTTAGCCGATATGATGGAAAATAACCAGAAACTCTTAGAAGCTTCTAAGAGTAACAGTGAGAAAATCTTAGCGGAAGTTAGACAAGAATTCCAGGAAGCTTCTAAAATTAACAGCGAGAAAATCTTAGCGGAAGTAAGACAAGAATTTCAAGAAGCTTCTAGAGCTAATTGCGAGAAACTTGAGGAACTTCAGGAATCTTCCAGAACGACAAACCTTAACTCCACGAAATATCAGAGGTATTGGGCAAACGAGTGGAAGCCATAGATCAGAGAGTCAGCGAGTTTGATGGAAAACTCTCCGGCATTTCTGCGGTGCAGAAGAAGGTTGAAGAGGACGTGTCCAATCTAGGAAAGAAGGTAGACGATGAAATACGTGAGCTACAATTCCAAATGGATAATCTACACGTTCGAGAGGGTCCGGTGAGGCTCATTTCAGAACATTCCAGCAAGATACAGACCCCAACTTTTGACGGTAATGTACCATTTAACGTTTTTAAATTCCAATTTGAGACAGTGGCCAGTAGAAATGGATGGAATAATGAAGATAAAGCGGTAGATTTGATTTTGGCACTAAAGGGAACCGCTGCAGAAATCCTGGAGAGTTTACCGGCCACTTGCAGGAATAATTATGAGGACATTATGGTGACCTTACAGCGCAAGTTTGCCGGTACAGATACAAGAAGTGTACAGGATGGAGTTACGGGGCAGAGTGCAAAAACCGAATGAGACGCTCCAAGATTTTGCCATGGAAATCGAACGTCTGGTCCAACTGACTTACCCAGGTGAAAATCATCCGTTTCTAGATCAGTTCAAGATTGAAGCATTTGTGAATGGTATACGAGATCCAGATGTTAAATTCGCGGTGTGTGCTATGCAAAAATCATCCTTTGCTGAAACCATCTCTTATGCGCTAGCCCAGGAGACCGCTAAAGTAATTTCAAAACCACAAGTCTTCAAGGTGCGACGTCTTGAGGCTGATATTCAAAATGACGCCCAAATGTCAAGGAGTGACATAGAAGAATTCGTCAAGCGAATATTGGAGGAACAAAGGAACAGATCACGCTCAAAGTGCTTTAACTGTGGCAAGGCCGGCCATTTTCAACGTAACTGTAAAGCTCCAAAAAAAAGGTCAAGATCTGTTTCGCCACCACTGTGGAACCATTAAGCGACGTTCGACTGCGCACTGCCACTGGGGTATCAGCCACCGTCTATGGAAGAGCCAAGGTTCGACTGACTATCGCCAACACTAGCGCCGATCATGTATTTGTTGTCGCCGACATAGTGGACGAAGTGATCATCGGTGCAGACTTCATGATAGCTCACGGTATCAATCTGCACATGGGTCAACAAGTTATGATCTGGCGCAACGTCGAGATACCCTTGGATGTTGGATATGAGAGCAAGACCACAGTAAGGAGGCTATTTACCGTCGGACGCCAGAAATTACCACCCCATTCGGAAACCTTAGTATGGGCGCGTGTGGAAGAAGATTGTGAGGATAACCGGTTGTGGGTAGTAGAACCTAAAGAACTTAAAGATGACATTATAACAGCTAAAGCCCTCGTGAAAACCTGTGTCGATGGACGAGTTCCGGTGAGAGTACTAAACCTATCCAACAATGAGAAGATTATTAACAAAAATTTTGAAATAGGTCAATGTGAGCCAGCAGAAGAAATAATTAACTGTGCCAAAAATTCTGGAAGCCTGGAAATGACAACCAAGGAGTGCGAACTACTTGCAGAAGAAGAGGAAAAATGGATGAAAGGACTGACATCGCCTGAAAGACACAAAGCAAAGGAGTTGCTAAGGACACATGCCTCCGTCTTCGCCCTAAACAATAAAAGCCCAGGTAGAACAGCTGTAGTGAAACATGAAATAAATACCGTTGAAGCAAGACCTATAAAACAAGCACCCAGGAGTGTTCCCCTAGCGAAGCGGAACGAAGTTAAGGAACTTGTCAACGAAAGCGGAAATGGAGTCATTGAACCATCTTCGAGTCCGTGGAGCTCGCCAATAGTTCTAGTAAAGAAGAAAGACGGCAGCACCAGATTCTGCGTCGACTACAGAAAACTCAACGACGTCACCAAGAAAGACAGCTATCCGCTGCCAAGAATTGACGACACCTTAGACACGTTGGCTGGAACGAGATGGTTTTCTACCTTGGACTTGCAAAGCGGCTACTGGCAAGTAGAGATAGCCGATAAGGACAAAGAGAAAACTGCCTTTAGCGCAAGCAATGGTTTATGGCAGTTCAAGGTGATGCCATTTGGACTTTGCAACGCCCCAGCTACTTTTGAGCGTTTAATGGAACGTGTGCTAAAGGGTCTCAATTGGAAGACATGCTTGGTGTATCTAGACGACATAATCGTTATGGGGAAGACTTTTGAGGAACATCTTAAAAATCTGGATGAAGTATTTAGTCGCATAACAGCAGCTGGGCTGAAGTTAAGCATAAGGAAATGTGCTCTGTTTCAGAAGGAGGTCAAATACTTGGGGCATCGGGTAACAGCAGAGGGCATCTCCACTGACGAGGACAAAATACGGGCAGTAAAGGACTGGCCTCGACCACGAAATCTTCACGAGCTGCGTAGCTTCCTGGGGCTTTGCACATACTACAGGAGATTCGTGCCAAACTTCGCTCAGGTAGCTGCCAGTTTGCTCGAGCTAACCAAAAAGTCGCGACCATACCACTGGAGTGAGGCAGCGGAAAATGCGTTCCAGAGGCTCAAGGAACTCTTGTGCACAGCACCTGTCCTTGCCTATCCAATCGCTGGACAGAAGTTCATAATTGACACGGACGCCAGTGGCTATGGAATAGGAGGAGTACTTTCTCAAGTAGTTGATGGGGCAGAAAGAGACATTGGCTACTACAGAAGGGTACTCTCCAAGCTCGAAAGGAATTATTGTGTAACCCGACGGGAGCTTCTGGCAGTGTTGGAGTGCGTCAAGCATTACCACAAATACTTGTATGGTCAACACTTCACCTTAAGAACAGACCACTCCGCACTACGTTGGCTGCTGCAGTTCAAGAACCCAGAAGGTCAGCTGGCACGATGGATTGAACGTCTGCAGAGCTATGACTTCAGCATCGAGCATCGAAAAGGTGGGAAACACAATAACGCTGATGCTCTTTCAAGACGGCCTTGTAACATAGAATGCAAACATTGTACTAAAGCCGAGAAAGAGGAAAGCGTGATTGGTGTGCGACTTACCCGTATTTGCTCAGACGAGGACTGGTCGAAGGCTCAGAAAGATGATCCGATTCTGGCGAAGATTATATCGGCTAAGGAATGCAACAGAAAACCAACCCGAAATGAGACATCAGCTGAAAGCCCACTTGCGAAATCATACTGGGTACAGTGGAATAGCCTAAAACTGGTAGAAGGCTGCTTATATCGATCTTGGGAGAGTACAGATGGCAAAACCACAACCGACCTAATAGTCGTGCCCACTTCCAAGATAAATGAGGTGTTGAAGCAGTTCCATAATGGTCCCAGCGGCGGCCATCTGGGCATTACAAAAACCCTGGAAAAGATAAAGCAACGATTTTACTGGGTGGGATGTCAACAATCTGTAACCGATTGGATAGCCAATTGCGAGCAGTGCATTGCAGCCAAGGGTCCAACGGAAGAAGTCGTGGCAAACTTCAGCTGTACAACGCAGGTACCCCTTTCGAGTGGATAGCCATCGATGTTGCTGGTCCATTCCCTGTCAGTGAGGCTGGAGACCGGTATGTCCTAGTTGTAATGGACTATTTCAGTAAATGGCACGAAGTGTATGCCATTCCAAACCAGGAGTCGAAAACGGTTGTAGATGCCTTTGTAAATAATTGGGTGTGCCGATACGGGGTTCCAATAGAACTCCATTCTGACCAGGGCCGAAATTTCGAATCGGCAATATTCAAGGAAATGTGTGAATTGTATGGCATCAAAAAGACAAGAACGACACCGCTTCATCCACAATCTGATGGCATGGTCGAAAGATTTAATCGGACACTGGAGGAATATCTCAGAAAAGTGGTTAGCACACACCAAAGGGATTGGGATGTGCACATACCAAAATTACTACTGGCTTACCGGTCGGCCGTCCATGATTCCACCTCACGTACTACGGCGAAAATTTTATTTGGAGCAGAATTAAGGCTGCCAGCGGATTTGGAATTTGAGGCCAAACCTGGACCGTCCTGCAAAGACAATGGAAATACTCATCAAGCACAGGAAGACCTGCATGAGCTCCATGAGTTTGTACGCAACCGTATTAAAATGGCAGGTGATAAGATGAAAGCCAGATGTGATCGAGCAGCAAATACGGAGGGATTCACTGAAGGGCAAATGGTTCTACTATTCAACCCACAACGAAAGAAAGGACTATCCCCTAGATCCCTTGAGTTTGGATTCACTCCTAAAAAATCTACAATTGAAGCATTGCAACATGTAATAGATTTTATTACCACCTCAAAACACAATAATTCACACACTATTCTAATTTCACTGGATATTAAAGGTGCTTTTGATAATGCTTGGTGGCCATCAATTTTACATGCACTTCAACAAATGGACTGTCCCAATAATATTTATAAATTAATCAACAACTATTTACATGGCAGAACATCATACATCATCACACCAAACATTAAATTGCATAAATTAATAACAACAACAAGGTACACCGCAAGGGTCGGGAATCTCACCATTATTATGGAATCTTATAGTAAATGATTTACTACATAATAGATTACCAAATAAAGCTGAGATACTGGCTTTTGCAGATGACATCATTATTTTGATAACATCTAAACTATTTGAACAACTACAGGTGTATATAAACATTATTACAGACATCGTAGAAAAATGGGCACATTTACATAAACTATATTTTAATATTCAAAAATCTTCATACATTATTTTTACTCATAAAAAATCACCTCCACCTTTTCATATAGATATACAAGGACAAGACATAAAAAACGTAAATTCAATTAAATATCTAGGTATATTCTTTGACAGTAATCTTAATTGGAATACTCATATAGACAACCTACAAGAACGATTATTGAAACTCATCAACACATTATCTATAGCAGCAAGAAAAACCTGGGGACTGAAATCAGACGCATTACACATATTATATTAAGGCACACTGGGCTTAACAATCAACATAACTTAAAGAAATTACAAAGAGTACAAAGACTGATGGCAATCAAAATTATAAAGGGCTTTAAAACAGTTTCGTATGATGCAGCCTGCGTTCTAGCTAAAATAGTCCCCATCGATTTATTAGCACATACTTTTGTTGATCAATATAACCTTCTCAAAAAGTCTATTAATTCAAACGATATTCTAGCTGAATTTGTTGAATCAGAATTGGAATACAAAAGATGGTATCACCCCGGCAAATTTCCAAATATATTAATACATCAAGGAAATAAAACTTTTAGACTGGAAATATATACAGATGGGAGTAAAAATGGGGAAAATGTAGGCTGCGCAAGTGTAATATTCATTGATCAGGAATTGACAGAGATACATAAATTTAGACTGGGACACAACTGCACAAACATTCAAGCAGAACAATACGCTATACTGAAAACTTTACAAAAAATACAAACTGAACATACAAAACATTATACACTTTGTATATACACCGACAGTAAAGTAACGATACAAAAACTACAGAACCGTACAACCTACGACCCGTTAACAACACAAATCAGAGAACTCATAGCAGAATTAAATCATATTAACATATATTTTTCATGGAATAAAGCACATTCTGGTAATTTTATAAATGAATTGGCCGATAGAGCTGCTAAGTCTGCTTCAAAAGATTCCCAATTACCGGAATGTTACAATAAAATCTCCAAAGCCCACGTAAAATATATGTTAAAAGCTCATCTAACTGAAAAGTGGCAACAACAATGGACTGTAACTAATAAAGGACAACATTTAAAACTTTTCATTCCAAACATTGACACATATTTCAACAGCAAAAACATAGAAACCGACTTTTATATTACACAATTAGTAACAGGACATGGTTCACTAAATTCTTACTACCAACGATTTAACATAAAAGACAACTATACTTGCCCCTGTGATTACTCAACTCCACAAACAAGTCAACACTTAATATACGATTGCAGACTACTGACTAACGAACGACAAAAACTAAAACAAGACATTGAACAAAAAAAAGGCAAATTTCCGATAGAAGAAGACAAGTTATTTTTAAAATATAATAATGCTTTTAAATTATTTGCAGAACATGCTTTTGATGCAATTAATCGGTTGAATACTTATTATAGCTGATATAACTACAATACTTAAAATATTTATAGGATAATCATTATTTCTTTTCTTTTTTCTTTTTAAGATTAATAATTTTCTCTTTATATGTTTTTAATCTACAAATGCATGTGATATGCTAACTTGCATGGGATATGCAGAAACTAATAAACGGCCTTCTTATAGGGTTACTATAGGAAGGAAACAAATAAAAATAATAATAAATCCAGATATATATATAAGAACTTATATATATATATATATATATATATAGATATATATATATCGATATATATGTATATATATATATATATATATAGATGTATATCTAGATATATATATATATATATATATATATATATATATGTATATATATATAGGATGTTATTTAAAATATATATATAGGATGTTATTTAATGAATTTCGTCACTAAATAATTTCCTTTGCCCAGGGGTGAATCGAACTCGCCACTCTAGGTTTGACATGTGAGATAAAGGTCAACGCTTTAATCTCAACCCCCACTAGTCCATGCCCGATTCATAGTAACGGAGATATTAGGATTGATGGAATTCCTCCATCTCAACGCCCACTAGTCCATGCCCGATTCATAGTAACGGAGATATTTAGGATTGATGGAATTCCCCATCTCAACGCCCACTAGTCCATGGCCCGATTCATAGTACGGAGATATTAGGATTGATGGAATCTCCATCTCAACGCCCACTAGTCCATGCCCGATTCATAGTAACGGAGATATTAGGATTGATCGAATTCCTCCATCTCAACGCCCACTAGTCCATGCCCGATTCATAGTAACGGAGATATTAGGATTGATGGAATTCCTCCATCTCAACGATCACTAGTCCATGCCCGATTCATAGTAACGGAGATATTAGGATTGATGGAATTCCTCCATCTCAACGCCCACTAGTCCATGCCCGATTCATAGTAACGGAGATATTAGGATTGATGGAATTCCCTCCATCTCAACGCCCACAATTCCATGCCCGATTCATAGTAAACGGAGATATTAGGATTGATGGAATTCCTCCATCTCAACGCCCACTAGTCCATGCCCGATTCATGTAACGGAGATATTAGGATTGATGGAATTCCTCCATCTCAACGCCCACTAGTCCATGCCCGATTCATAGTAACGGAGATATTAGGATTGATGGAATTCCTCCATCTCAACGCCCACTAGTCCATGCCCGATTCATAGTAACGGAGATATTAGGATTGATGGAATTCCTCCATCTCAAACCCCCACTAGTCCATGCCCGATTCATAGTAACGGAGATATTAGGATTGATGGAATTCTCCATCTCAACCCCACTAGTCCATTGCCCGATTCATAGTAACGGACATATTAGGATTGATGGAATTCCTCCATCTCAACCCCTACTAGTCCATGCCCGATTCATATATCGGAGATATTAGGATTGATGGAATTCCTTCATCTCAACGCCCACTAGTCCACGCCAGCCGATTCATAGTAACGGAGAAATTAGGATTGATGGAATTCCTCCATCTCAACGCCCACTAGTCCATGCCCGATTCATAGTAACGGAGATATTAGGATTGATCGAATTCCTCCATCTCAACGCCCACTAGTCCATGCCCGATTCATAGTAACGGAGATATTAGGATTGATGGAATTCCTCCATCTCAACGCCCACTAGTCCATGCCCGATTCATAGTAACGGAGATATTAGGATTGATGGAATTCCTCCATCTCAACGCCCCCACTAGTCCATGCCCGATTCATAGTAACGGAGATATTAGGATTGATGGAATTCCTCCATCTCAACGCCCACTAGTCCATGCCCGATTCATAGTAACGGACATATTAGGATTGATGGAATTCCTCCATCTCAACGCCCACTAGTCCATGCCCGATTCATAGTAACGGACATATTAGGATTGATGGAATTCCTCCATCTCAACGCCCACTAGTCCATGCCCGATTCATAGTAACGGAGATATTAGGATTGATCGAATTCCTCCATCTCAACCCCCACTAGTCCATGCCCGAATCAAAGTAACGGACATAATAGGATTGATGGAATTCCTCCATCTCCACGCCCCCTACTCCATGCCCGATTCATAGTAACGGAGATATTAGGATAGATGGAATTCCTCCATCTCAACGCCCACTAGTCCATGCCCGATTCATAGTAACGGAGATATTAGGATTGATCGAATTCCTCCATCTCAACGCCCACTAGTCCATGCCCGATTCATAGTAACGGAGATATTAGGATTGATCGAATTCCTCCATCTCAACGCCCACTAGTCCATGCCCGATTCATAGTAACGGAGATATTAGGATTGATCGAATTCCTCCATCTCAACGCCCCATAGCTCACATGCCCGATTTCATAGTAACGGAGATATTAGGATTGATCGAATTCCTCCATCTCAAACGCCCACTAGTCCATGCCCGATTCATAGTAACGGAGATATTAGGATTGATTTTTTTCTTTGTTTTTTTTTTTTTTTTTCGAATTTCCTCCTCATCTCAACGCCCACTAGTCCATGCCCGATTCATAGTAACGGAGATAGGATTGATGGAATTTCCTCCATCTCAACGCCACTAGTCATGCCCGATTCATAGTAACGGAGATATTAGGATTGATGGAATTCCTCCATCTCAACGCCCACTAGTCCATGCCCGATTCATAGTAACGGAGATATTAGGATTGATGGAATTCCTCCATCTCAACCCCCACTAGTCCATGCCCGATTCATAGTAACGGACATATTAGGATTGATGGAATTCCTCCATCTCAACGCCCACTAGTCCATGCCCGATTCATAGTAAGGGAGATATTAGGATTGATGGAATTCCTCCATCTCAACGCCCACTAGTCCATGCCCGATTCATAGTAACGGAGAAATTGGATTGATGAATTCCTCCATCTCAACGCCCACTAGTCCATGCCCGATTCATTAGTAACGGAGATATTAGGATTGATCGAATTCCTCCATCTCAACGCCCCACTAGTCCATGCCCGATTCATTAGTAACGGAGATATTAGGGATTGATGGAATTCCTCCATCTCAAACGCCCACTAGTCCATGCCCGATTCATAGTAACGGAGATATTAAGGATTGATCGAATTCCTCCATCTCAACGCCCACTAGTCCATGCCCGATTCATAGTAACGGAGATATTAGGATTAATGGAATTCCTCCATCTAAACGCCCACTACTCACTTCCCGAATCAAATAACGGGCTAGATTAGGATTGATGGAATTCCTCCATCTCAAAAACGCCCACTAGTCCATGCCCGATTCATAGTAACGGAGATATTAGGGATTGATCGAATTCCTCCATCTCAACGCCCATTAGTCCCATGCCCGATTCATAGTAACGGAGATATAAGGATTGATCGAATTCCTCCATCTCAAGCCCACTAGTCCATGCCCGATTCATAGTAACGGAGATATTAGGAATGATGGAATTCCTCCATCTCAACGCCCACTAGTCCATGCCCGATTCATAGTAACGGAGATATTAGGATTGATGGAATTCCTCCATCTCAACGCCCACTAGTCCATGCCCGATTCATAGTACGGAGAGATATTAGGATTGATGGAATTCCTCCATCTCAACGCCACGAGCACTAGTCCATGCCCGATTCATAGTAACGGAGATATTAGGGAATGATGGAATTCCCTCCATCTCAACGCCCACTAGTCCATGCCCGATTCATAGTAACGGAGATATTAGGATGATGGAATTCCTCCATCTCAACCCCCACTAGTCCATGCCCGATTCATAGTAACGAGATATTAGGATTGATGGAATTCCTTCCATCTCAAACCCCCACTAGTCCATGCCCGATTCATAGTAACGGAGATATTAGGATTGATGGAATTCCTCCATCTCAACCCCCACTAGTCCATGCCCGATTCATAGTAACGGACATATTAGGATTGATGGAATTCCTCCATCTCAACCCCTACTAGTCCATGCCCGATTCATAGTAACGGAGATATTAGGATTGATGGAATTCCTCCATCTCAACGCCCATAGTCCATGCCCGATTCATAGTAACGGAGAAATTAGGATTGATGGAATTCCTCCATCTCAACGCCCACTAGTCCATGCCGATTCATAGTAACGGAGATATTAGGATTGATCGAATTCCCTCCATCTCAACGCCCACTAGTCCAAGCCTCGATTCATAGTAACGGAGATATTAGGATTGATGGAATTCCTCCATCTCAACGCCCCACTAGTCCATGCCCGATTCATAGTAACGGAGATATTAGGATTGATTGAATTCCTCCATCTCAACGCACACTAGTCCATGCCCCGATTCATAGTAACGGAGATATTAGGATTGATGGAATTCCTCCATCTCAACCCCCACTAGTACATGCCCGCTTCATAGTAACGTAGATATTAGGATTGATGGAATTCCTCCATCTCAACGCCCACTAGTCCATGCCCGATTCATAGTAACGGAGATATTAGGATTGATGGAATTCCTCCATCTAAACGCCCACTCGACCATGCCCGATTCATAGAAACGGAGATATTAGGATTGATGGAATTCCTCCATCTCAACCCCCACTAGTCCATGCCCGATTCATAGTAACGGACATATTAGGATTGATGGAATTCCTCCATCTCAACGCCCACTAGTCCATGCCCGATTCATAGTAACGGAGATATTAGGATTGATGGAATTCCTCCATCTCAACGCCACTAGTCCATGCCCGATTCATAGTAAGGCAGGAGATATTAGGATTGATGGAATTCCTCCATCTCACGCCCACTAGTCCATGCCCGATTCATAGTAACAGAGAAAATTAGGATTGATGGAATTCCTCCATCTCAACGCCCAACTAGTCCATGCCGATTCTATAAACGGAGATTATTAGGATTGATCGAATTCCTCCATCTCAACGCCCACTAGTCCATGCCCGATTCATAGTTAACGGAGATATTAGGATTGATGGAATTTCCTCCATCTCAACGCCCCATAGTCCATGCCGATCATAGTAACGGAGATATTTAGGATTGATCGAATTCCTCCATCTCAAACGCCCACTAGTCCATGCCCATTCATAGTAACGGAGATATTAGGATTGATGGAATTCCTCCATCTCAACGCCCACTAGTCCATGCCCGATTCATAGCAACGGAGATATTAGGATTGATGGAATTCCTCCATCTCAACGCCCCCACTAGTCCATGCCCGATCATAGTAACGGAGATATTTAGGATTGATCGAATTCCTCCCCAATCTCAACGCCCAAATTAGTCCATGCCCGATTCATAGTAACGTAGATATTAGGAAAATTGATCGAATTCCTCCATCTTCAACGCCCACTAGTCCATGCCCGATTCATAGTAACGGAGATATTAGGATTGATGGAATTCCTCATCTCAACGCCCCACTAGTCCATCCCCGATTCATAGTAACGGAGATATTAGGATTGATCGAATTCCTCCATCTCAACGCCCACTAGTCCATGCCCGATTCATAGTAACGGAGATATTAGGATTGATGGAATTCCTCCATCTCAACGCCCTCTAGTCCATGCCCGATTCATAGTAACGGACATATTAGGATTGATTGAATTCATCAATCTCAACCCCACTAGTCCATGCCCGATTCATAGTAAGGGAGATATTATATTGATGGAATTCATCCATCTCAACGCCCACTAGTCCATGCCCGATTCATAGTAACGGAGTAAATTAGGATTGATGGAATTCCTCCATCTCACCGCCCACTAGTCCCATGCCCGATTCATAGTAACGGAGGGGGGGAAATTAGGATTGATGGAATTCCTCCATCTCAACGCCCACTAGTCCATGCCCGATTCATAGTAACGGAGATATTAGGATTGATTGAATTCCTCCATCTCAACGCCCACTAGTCCATGCCCGATTCATAGTAACGGAGATATTAGGATTGATGGAATTCCTCCATCTCAACGCTCACTAGTCCATGCCGATTCATAGTAAGGGAGATATTAGGATTGATCGAATTCCTCATCTCAACGCCCCACTAGTCCATGCCCGATTCATAGTAACGGAGATATTAGGATTGATGGAATTCCTCCATCTCAACGCCCACTTAGTCCATGCCCGATTCATTAAGTAACGGGAGATATTAGGATTGATGGAATTCCTCCATCTCAACGCCCCACTAGTCCATGCCCGATTCATTAGTAACGGAGATATTAGGATTGATGGAATTCCTCCCCCCCCCCCCCCATCTCAACGCCCACTAGTCCATGCCCGATTCATAGTAACGGATATATTAGGATTGATGGAATTCCTCCATCTCAACGCCCACTAGTCCATGCCCGATTCATAGTAAGGGAGATATTAGGATTGATGGAATTCCTCCATCTCAACGACCCCCCCCCCCCCAAAAAACTAGTCATGCCCGATCATAGTAACGGAGATATTAGGATTGATGGAATTCCTCCATTTCAACGCCCACTAGTCCATGCCCGATTCATAGTAACGGAGATATTAGGATTGATGGAATTCCTCCATTCTCGCAACGCCCACTAGTCCATGCCCGATTCATAGTAAGGAGATATTAGGATTGATGGAATTCCTCCATCTCAACGCCCACTAGTCCATGCCCGATTCTTAGTAAGGGAGATATTAGGATTGATGGGAATTCCTCCATCTCAACGCCCACTAGTCCATGCCCGATTCATTAGTAACGGAGATATTAGGATTTGATGGAAGTCCTCCATCTCAACGCCCACTAGTCCATGCCCGATTCATAGTAACGGACATATTAGGATTGATGGAATTCCTCCATCTCAACGCCCACTAGTCCATGCCCGATTCATAGTAACGGAGATATTAGGATTGATGGAATTCCTCCATCTCAACGCCCACTAGGTCCATGCCCGATTCATAGTAACGGAGATATTTAGGATTGATGGAATTCCTCCATCTCAACCCCCACTAAGTCCATGCCCGATTCATAGTAACGGACATATTAGGATTGATGGAATTCCTCCATCTCAACGCCCACTAGTCCATGCCCGATTCATAGTAACGGAGATATTAGGATTGATGGAATTCCTCCATCTCAACGCCCACTAGTCCATGCCCGATTCATAGTAACGGAGATATTAGGATTGATTGAATTCCTCCCATCTCAACCCGCCACTAGTCCATGCCCGATTCATAGTAACGGAGATATTAGGATTGATGGAAATTCCTCTATCTCAACCCCACTAGTCCATGCCCGATTCATAGTAACGGACATATTAGGATTGATGGAATTCCTATCTCAACGCCCACTAGTCCATGCCCGATTCATAGTAACGGAAGATATTAGGATTGATGGAATTCCTCCATCTCAACGCCCACTAGTCCATGCCCGATTCATATTTTAACGGAGATATTAGGATTGATGGAATTCCTCCATCTCAACGCCCCACTAGTCCATGCCCGATTCATAGTAACGGAGATATTAGGATTGATGGAATTCCCTCCATCTCAACGCCCACTAGTCCATGCCCGATTCATAGTAACGGAGATATTAGGATTGATGGAATTCCTCCATCTCAACGCCCACTAGTCCATCCCCGATTCATAGTAACGTAGATATTAGGATTGATGGAATTCCTCCATCTCAACCGCCCACTAGTCCATGCCCGATTCATAGTAAACGAGATATAGGATTGATGGAATTCCTCCATCTCAACCCCCACTAGTCCATGCCCGATTCATAGTAACGGAGAAATTAGGATTGATGGAATTCCTCCATCTCAACCCCAACTAGTCCATGCCCGATTCATAGTAACGGAGATATTAGGATTGATCGAATTCCTCCATCTCAACGCCACTAGTCCATGCCCGATTCATAGTAACGGAGATATTAGGATTGATGGAATTCCTCCATCTCCAACGCCCACTAGTCCATGCCCGATTCATAGTAACGGAGATATTAGGATTGATGGAATTACACCTCCATCTCAACGCCCACTAGTCATGCCCGATTCATAGTAACGGTATGATATTAGGAATTGATGGAATTCCTCCATCTCAACGCCTCAAACTAGTCCATGCCCGATTTATAGTAAACGGAGATATTAGGATTGATCGAATTCCTCCATCTCAACGCCCACTAGTCCATGCCCGATTTCATAGTAACGGAGATATTAGGATTGATGGAATTCCTCCATCTCAACGCCCACTAGTCCATGCCCGATTCATAGTAACGGAGATATTAGGATTGATGGAATTCCTCCATCTCAACGCCCACTAGTCCATGCCCGATTCATAGTAACGGAGATATTAGGATTGATCGAATTCCTCCATCTCAACGCCCACTAGTCCATGCCCGATTCATAGTAACGGAGATATTAGGATTGATCGAATTCCTCCATCTCAACGCCCACTTAGTCCATGCCCGATTCATAGTTAACGGAGATATTAGGATTGATCGAATTCCTCCATCTCAACGCCACTAGTCCATGCCCGATTCATAGTAACGGAGATATTAGGATTGATGGAAATTCCTCCATCTCAACGCCCACTAGTCCAATGCCCGATTCATAGTAAGGGAGATATTTAGATTGATGGAATTCCTCCATCTCAAACCCCCACTAGTCCATGCCCGATTCATAGTAACGGACATATTTAGGATTGATGGAATTCCTCCATCTCAACGCCCACTAGGTCCATGCCCGATTATAGTAACGGAGATATTAGGATTGATGGAATTCCTCCATCTCAACGCCCACTAGTCATGCCCGATTCATAGTAACGGAGATATTAGGATTGATGGAATTCCTCCATCTCAACCGCCCACTAGTCCATGCCCGATTTTATAGTAACGGAGATATTCTCCGGATTGATCGAATTCCTCCATCTCAAACGCCCAACTAGTCCATGCCCGATTCATTAGTAAACGGAGATATTAGGATTGATGGAATTCCTCCATCTCAACGCCCACTAGTCCATGCCCGATTCCCCCCCCCCATAGTAACGGAGATATTAGGATTGATCGAATTCCTCCATCTCAACGCCCCCACTAGTCCATGCCCGATTCATAGTAACGGAGATATTAGGATTGATCGAATTCCTCCATCTACGCCCACTAGTCCAAAGCCCGATTCATAGTAACGGAGATATTAGGATGATCGAATTCCTCCATCTCAACGCCCACTAGTCCATGCCCCGATTCATAGTAACGGAGATATTAGGATTGATCGAATTCCTCCATCTCAACGCCCACTAGTCCAATGCCCGATTCATAGTAACGGAGATATTAGGATTGATCGAATTCCTCCATCTCAACGACCCACTAGTCCATGCCCGATTCATAGTAACGGGAGATATTAGGATTGATGGAATTCCTCCATCTCAACGCCCACTAGTCCATGCCCGATTCATAGTAAGGGAGATATTAGGATTGATGGAATTCCTCCATCTCAACGCCCACTAGTCCATGCCCGATTCATAGTAACGGAGATATTAGGATTGATGGAATTCCTCCATCTCAACGCCCACTAGTCCATGCCCGATTCATAGTAACGGAGATATTAGGATTGATGGAATTCCTCCATCTCAACGCCCACTAGTCCATGCCCGATTCATGGTAACGGAGATATTAGGATTGATGGAATCTCCTCCATCTCAAACGCCCACTAGTCCATGCCCGATTCATAGTAACGGAGATATTAACAAAAAAAAAAAAAATTGATGGAATTTCCTCCATCTCAACGCACACCCCTAGTCCATCCACGATTCATAGTTAGTAACGGAGATATTAGGATTGATCGCAATTCATCCATCTCAACGCCCACTAGTCCATGCCCGATTCATAGTAACGGAGATATTAGGATTGATGGAATTCCTCCATCTCAACGCCCACTAGTCCATGCCCGATTCATAGTAACGGAGATATATAGGATTGATGGAATTCCTCCATCTCAACGCCCACTAGTCCATGCCCGATTCATAGTAACGGAGATATTAGGATGATGGAATTTCCTCTATCTCAACCCCAACTAGTCCATGCCCGCTTCATAGTCACGGAGATATAAGGATTTATGGAACTCCTCCAACTCATACCCCTCTAGTCCATGCCCGAGTCATAGTAACGGACATATTAGGATTGATGGAATTCCTCCATCTCAACGCCCTCTAGTCCATGCCCGATTCATAGTAAACGGACATATTAGGATTGATGGAATTCCTCCATCTCAACGCCCACTAGTTCCATGCCGATTCATAGTAACGGACATATTAGGGATTGATGGAATTCCTCCATCTCAACGCCCACTAGTCCATGCCCGATTCATAGTAACGGACATATTAGGATTGATGGATTCCTCCAAAAAATTCTCAAACGCCCTCTAGTCCATGCCCGATTCATAGTAACGGACATATTAGGATTGATGGAATTCCTCCAGCTCAACGCCCACTAGTCCATGCCCGATTCATAGTAACGGACATATTTGGATTGATGGAAATTCCTCCATCTCAAACGCCCACTAGTCCATTGCCCGTTTCATAGTAACGGACATATTAGGATTGATGGAATTCCTCCATCTCAACGCCCACTAAGTCCATGCCCGATTCATAGTAACGGACATATTAGGCATTGATGGAATTCCTCCATCTCAACGCCCCACTAGTCCATGCCCGATTCATAGTACGGACATATTAGGATTGATGGAATTCCTCCATCTCAACGCCCATGTCCATGCCCGATTCATAGTAACGGACATATTAGGATTGATGGAATTCCTCCATCTCAACGCCCACTAGTCCATGCCCGATTCATAGTAACGGAGATATTAGGATTGATGGAATTCCTCCATCTCAACGCCCACTAGTCCATGCCCGATTCATAGTAACGGAGATATTAGGATTGATGGAATTCCTCCATCTCAACGCCCACTAGTCCATGCCCGATTCATAGTAACGGAGATATTAGGATTGATGGAATTCCTCCATCTCAACGCCCACTAGTCCATGCCCGATTCATAGTAACGGAGATATTAGGATTGATGGAATTCCTCCATCTCAACGCCCACTAGTCCATGCCCGATTCATAGTAACGGAGATATTAGGATTGATGGAATTCCTCCATCTCAACGCCCACTAGTCCATGCCCGATTCATAGTAACGGAGATATTAGGATTGATGGAATTCCTCCATCTCAACGCCCACTAGTCCATGCCCGATTCATAGTAACGGAGATATTAGGATTGATGGAATTCCTCCATCTCAACGCCCACTAGTCCATGCCCGATTCATAGTAACGGAGATATTAGGATTGATGGAATTCCTCCATCTCAACGCCCACTAGTCCATGCCCGATTCATAGTAACGGAGATATTAGGATTGATGGAATTCCTCCATCTCAACGCCCACTAGTCCATGCCCGATTCATAGTAACGGAGATATTAGGATTGATGGAATTCCTCCATTTCAACTCAACGCCCACTAGTCCATGCCCGATTAAAACGAGTATGGCATAGATCGAATTAACATTTTGGAGATACAACGTAAAATCGTAATTGATGACGTTATCACAAAACGAATTTACATGTATCTCGCCCTTGAAAACAATATTTGGTATTTAAGCTTGGAATGGAGTGATTCGTGATATAACAGCTTATCGTTGATATTACATCTTTATACAGTTAGGGTTGGGCGTTGGCAAATGGCTGAAATCTAAAAGACGTCCGTCACGCAGGGGCTGCGTAAGCTAAGCATATTTCCCTCCAGACGGGATGCAACCTGAAACGTAAACAAACAGGAGTGCCAACTTCTCATTGGAAAGAAAATCAATTACGGAAATATATCAGAATAAAACATATTAATTGTATTAAAAACTATTTACTACATCTAGTACTGTAATTTATAATAGATCAGAATAATTTTTATCTCAATCAATCAAATTTTAGTAGTCCAAGAACTTAAGAAAGAGAGGTCACGATAACATATTTGCATTTTTCTCGCATAATAAAGGAAAAGAATTTATTGTGCAAAATAAAGCCTTGCCAAAAAAATACCATCACCATTCAGCCTCAAATGAATTCCCGGGCGAAGCCGGGTATCTGAGCTAGTATATATGTATATATATATATATATATATATATATATATATATATATGTATATATATATATATATATATATATATATATATATATATATAAAATGTCGGTTTACGCTCTAGCGGTAACAAAGTTTTGTTTGTTCGTTACCAAACTCGAAAGTTAAACGGTATTTGTAAAACTAAAGATGAAGTTCGTTAATGTCTGAAATGAGCCTGTTGGAGGGGAGGTACAGCACGGAGGAAATTCTAAATATCTTCGTTATTAAAACTCGGATCGAAAACTTGCACAGAAACTATCTCACCACTTACCAATATACATATGTTTTCATAAACATGATTTTTATATTATGAATATTACCGAGATATTTTGATCGTTTTAGTTTTGAGCCTTGAGAAAAGCCCCACTGCCACTCATGTCATAGTAATAATAAGCTGTTAAATCTTTAACTACTTTATTCTAAGGTTAAATATCAAATATTGTTTTCAAGAGACTTTTATTATGTGAGATGCATTGGAATTAGTTGCTTGATGGAATATTGTGGTTTAGAGGGAATGAGATTCGCCATTATGAGGCGGATGGTAAACTCGTACCGAACCATTCTTGTTAAACTATTCATTGTCTACAATTGGTTTTCTATGTTTTTTTAGTAGATTTCCCTATTGAGGTCGTACTCGTGACGCGATTTTCAAAAATTTTCTTCTAATGTCCATCGATCCTACCCATTAGATGACGAAAATGAAGTCCGTTCAAAATTTTATATGTATATTTGCCACTCTCTAGCAGTCGCAATTTCGTCTTCATCGTTACCAGACTCGATATTTAATTTTTTTTACGTAAAAATAAAGTTTTATGTAAAAATAAAGATTAAGTTCGTTAATGACTGAATCAGGCCAGTGGGGGGGGGGGTTAGAGGGGAGGATTTTCGGAATATCTCCGTTACTATTCGACGGATGGAAAAATTGTATATAACCAATCATATTGCAAATTACATTTACTATATATATATATATATATATATATATATATATATATTGTTATATCCATTTCTTGTCTATCTTTTATATTAACCGAGATATTTACATTTGTGTTGAGTGTTTGGGAATAACGGACGAGATGTGAGTGGTTATTGTCGGCTTTCTTCGATGGAAACAGCCTAAAACTAGCTCTGCTGTTTCCGTTACTGTTCGGCCCTCGTGAAATTGGTTTAGAGTCTCGTGTAACGTTTTACTTTGTGAGATATATGCAAATACGTGTTGATGCCACCCCCTCCCTCCTTCGTTATTTCTTGGACTACTAAAATTTGAGTTATTAAAATATAAGTTATTCTTATTCATTATAGATTGCAGTACAATATAGCAAATAGATTGCTATAGATATAGTAAATAGTTTGCAATAAAGTTAATGTTATATTCAGATATATATCAGTAATTGTTTTCTTTCCTGTGAATATGTCTATCTATCTGAGTGGTTGGCAGACCCATTTGTTTACAATTCAGAAGCCGTTACCGTTTTAAGCTTATTAAAATTAACTGAAAGATTTCTCATTACCGTTTGTATTTACTCACTGTGGTGTAAGTGTTAGCAGTATGCAGATTTCTCTATTGCAAAACGTGGGAAATATGCTTAGTTTACGCAGCCTCTGCACCTACCGGACATTTTTTTTTAACTATATTTGTCTTCTTTTCACTTTATCGTGTTTTTGTGTTTATATTTTTTTTTCTTTTTTGCATAAAATGGACGTTAATAAATTATATTTTTTGCATTTGGTACTTATTCTTTCTTATTTTAATCAAGCCCTTTGTCATCATTCCTCCATTTTGTACTGTGCCTGTTGTAGTGCTCTTCTGTTTAATTGTCATGCACCATTTTTTATATTGTATAACGATTCGCCTACAACTTTTATATGTAAATAAACGTTATGTTAACTATAGTACCATAATAATTCATCACCTATTTCTGTTTGCCATGTCCATATATTTATTGTGGGAGTGAAGTCATTGCATGTTTTGCTTACGAACTCTATTATAACTTAATATTTATTGATATTTTATTTGATATTAGTATGATCTATATTTTATTTTTATTTTTAGGTACGTAAAAGCAACTTTTCGAACAGATGGTTTTTCTGAAGTGAATATCCGGAAAAGAAGGGAATTTTCTTTTCTATTAAATATTTTTGTAAGTAAAGTTTATAGTCACTATCTTCTGACATTAAGTATGTTTTTTTATTCTTCAGTATTTATTGATTGATTTGATGAACTAATGTGTCAAACAATTTCTGTGTGTGTGTGTGTGTGTGTGTGTGTGTGTGTGTGTGTGTGTGTGTGTGTGTGTGTGTGTGTGAGTCTAAAAATACCTGATGAAAGGAACGTCAGCCTAAGGAGAGCAATAAAGAACTAGAATGACAGAATTAGTGAAGAACTAGAATTACAGAATTATTAAAGATCTAGAATAACGTGATTAGTAAAGAACTAAAATAACAGGATTAGTAAAAGACTAGAATTACAGGATTAGTAAAGAACTGGGGTAACGGGATTAGTAAAAGACTAGAATTACAGGATTTGTAAAGAACTAGACTTACATTATTAGTAAAGTAAATAACTAGAATTACATTATTAGTTAAGAACTAGAATAACGGGATTAGTTAAGTACTAAAACAACAGGATTAGTAATGGACTGGAATAACATGGTTAGTAAAGAACTAGAATTATTATTAGTTAAGAACTAGAATAACAGGATTAGTAAAGAACTAGAATTACAGGAATAGTAAAGAACTAGAAAACAGGATTAGTAAAGAACTAGAATAACAGGATTAGGAAAGAACTAGACTTACATTATTAGTAAAGAACTAGAATAACATAATTAAAATAACTAGAATAACAGGATTAGTAAAGAACTAGAATTACAGGAATAGTAAAGAACTAGAAAACAGGATTAGTAAAGAACTAGAATAACAGGATTAGGAAAGAACTAGACTTACATTATTAGTAAAGAACTAGAATAACATGATTAGTACATAACTAGAACTACAGGATTAGTAAAGAATTACAATAACAGGATTAGTAAAGAACTGGAGTAACACGATTAGTAAAGAACTAGAATTACATTATGCGTTAAGAACTAGAATAACAAGATTAGTAAAGAATTTGAAAGGATTAGTAAAGAACTAGAATAACAGGATTAGTAGTAAAGAACTAGACTTACATTATTTGTAAAGAACTTAGTAAATAACTAGAATTACAGGATTAGTAAAGAATTACAATAACAGGATTAGTAAAGAACTAGAATTACATTATGCGTTAAGAACTAGAATAACAAGATTAGTAAAGAATTTGAATTACAGGATTCAGGATTAGTAAATAATTAGAACAACAGGATTAGTAATGGACTGGAATAACATGGTTAGTAAAGAACTAGAATTATTATTAGTTAAGAACTAGAATAACAGGATTAGTAAAGAACTAGAATTACAGGAATAGTAAAGAACTAGAAAACAGGATTAGTAAAGAACTAGAATAACAGGATTAGGAAAGAACTAGACTTACATTATTAGTAAAGAACTAGAATAACATGATTAGTACATAACTAGAACTACAGGATTAGTAAAGAACTGGAGTAACACGATTAGTAAAGAACTAGAATTACATTATGCGTTAAGAACTAGAATAACAAGATTAGTAAAGAATTTGATTTACAGGATTAGCAAAGAACTTGAATAACAAGATTAGTAATTTAAATATGTTTCTGTGGATGGATTGATAACAGATATTTATGATTATGCATTTGCCCCTTCCCCTAACTCCGACTTTTCCTCTTCCCATTTTGACACTTAATTTTTGTTAAATATCCAGTATCGTGGCGGGGGGTGGCTAAGGTTAGCAATGTGAGTCAAAGGGTTTTCTTTAATCTCACGTGGTAAAGCTAGATTTGCGAGTTGTATTCCCTGTCTGACCAATAGGAATTTAATTAGTGACCAACTCATATAAAATCCTCAGTTCCGCCCTGGCTGGAAAAGGGTGGTAACCTGTAGATAACCTGTCCCAATTAGCCGTAGTAGCGACAAGTGGATGTTAATGAATTACGTACCCATAGTTCGGTTACAAATCGAATAGTAATTGTTGTGCTGGTAAAATTGGAGGACAGTTGCATTTTGTAAAATTTCGATAATAGTAAAAATGTCAGACAGAAATCCTCTATTTGGGGAAATCTGCTAAAATATCGAAAGAGATAAATACTAGCCTGAAAGATTGTGTCTTATTGTCCTTCGTATAAAATGAATGCATCTTATCGTCTTGTGAGATGCTGATCAGCTGTTGGGAGGTAAATAAGGCCGGATCAGCTGTTGGGAGGTAAATAAGGCCGGATCAGCTGTTGGGCGGTAAATAAGGCCGGATCAGCTGTTGGGAGGTAAATAAGGCCGGATCAGCTGTTGGGAGGTAAATAAGGCCGGATCAGCTGTTGGGAGGTAAATAAGGCCGGATCAGCTGTTGGGAGGTAAATAAGGCCGGATCAGCTGTTGGGAGGTAAATAAGGCCGGATCAGCTGTTGGGAGGTAAATAAGGCCGTATCAGCTGTTGGGAGGTAAATAAGGCCGGATCAGCTGTTGGGAGGTAAATAAGGCCGGATCAGCTGTTGGGAGGTAAATAAGGCCGGATCAGCTGTTGGGAGGTAAATAAGGCCGGATCAGCTGTTGGGAGGTAAATAAGGCCGGATCAGCTGTTGGGAGGTAAATAAGGCCGGATCAGCTGTTGGGAGGTAAATAAGGCCGGATCAGCTGTTGGGAGGTAAATAAGGCCGGATCAGCTGTTGGGAGGTAAATAAGGCCGGATCAGCTGTTGGGAGGTAAATAAGGCCGGATCAGCTGTTGGGAGGTAAATAAGGCCGATCAGCTGTTGGGAGGTAAACGCTTCATCTACCTTACAAATATATTGCTTTAGCAGATTTCCCTTACGGGAAATCAGCTATTGAGGTCGTACTCGTGACGCGATTTTCGAAACATTTCTTGAAATGTCCATCGATCCTAACGAGGAGATGACGAAAATGAGGCCCGTTCAAAATTATATATATATATATATATATATAAAGCTCAGAACTTACAAACTTCAATCACGAAACAAAACTTTCTCATTCAAAGCCCAGGAACCTTGCACTTTTTGTAATCAGTTCATCCTTAATAGCCTGTCACATGTACTTCTCTACTCATCCAAGACAGAAATGAATATCTACAAACACTTTCCTCAGCAGTCAGTGATGTACCGATAGCCTCGAAAAGCTACACAAGATTTACTGCTTCATCACGTCAGCATGCAATGCTCTGGAATCTATAAGTGGGGATGGACCACACTCCAGTTAAATGTTATAATAAGACGAATTTATATAATTGTAGAATGGTTTTAGTTATATTTTATGTACTATATTTTACTATTTACCCTATATTGCTTCTTTTTTTTTATTGTCATACTATTGTTGATCTCAAAAATTAGGATATAATTATTTATTTATAAAGATTATTTATTTATTTAGATATAATCAATATATATATATATATATATATATATATATATATATATATATATATCAGATATTATATATATATATATATATATATATATATATATATATATATATATATATACTAGCTGAGATACCCGGCTTCGCCCGGGAATTGAATTTGGAGGCTGAAATGGTGATGGTATTTTTTTGGCAAGGCTTTACTTTGCACAATATTTTGAACATTTAACCGTCCCCAGTGGTTTAGGGATAATGCCCGTTATTGGCATTTGGTTCCTGATAAAAATTAATTTCTTATGTAAGAATCACTGTCCCCTCCAAATTGTAAAATTTCCGTCTCCTGTTGCATTATGCATAGAGTTTCAGCTTTATTAAGGACAAAATACTAACATTGATTTGAATTAATTTTTCCAGCTGAGGTATCCCCTGATACTTCAAATTGAATGAATTGTTGAAGCATATCAATATTTCTAACGTCAAATTACTTGCTCCACACATTGTTCCTGGAGAAATGAATAAAACAAAAGTTCCATATAACCCCCACTCCCTGATTGTCATAGAGAACATTAACATAGCCTAAAGTCCTAAGTTGGGCTAGTAGTAATATACATACCAAGTTTCATAAAATTCGGTTTAGCCGTTTTCGCGTGAAAAGGTAACAAACAAATAAACAAACAACAAACAGGCACGAAAGAAACAAAATGCAGTTATGGTGTCTATGAAATGTGAAACGAATAGTTATAAATCAATGTACAGGCAGATTTATATATAAGATTGATATATATATAAAATTGTAACCTCTGTCTGTACATTGATTTTTTTCGCGAAATTTCATGATAACTTTTCGATTCACATGTCATAGACACCATAACTGCATTTTGTTTCTTTCGTGTATGTTTGTTAGTAAAACTTGATAATTAATCATTTTATGTAAAAAGAAAGATCAAGTTCGTTAATGGCTGAAATCTGACCAGTGGGAGGTTAAGAGTGGATTTTCGAAAATTCGAAAATATCTCCGTTTACTCCGTTAAATATTCTTATATGCATTTATTCTCTAACTTGAATATTAACCGAGATATTTGCATTTTTATTAAATTTATTTAAATTTTATTCACTCAACGACTTTAAATGTCTTTATGGAACAGTACCATATTTTTGTTTGGCCTAGATAATCTACTTAACAAAGAATCATGAAAGCTGTGTACGACATATTAAAGGATTTTCGTGTTTTAGCAGATTTCCCATAAGGGAAATGAGCTATTCAAGTCGTACTCATGACGCGATATTTGAAAAAAAAATTCAAATGCGCATCGATCCTACCTAGGAGATGACGAAAATGAGATCCGTTCAAAATGTTTTATCTATATATATATATATATATATATATATATATATTCATATTCATACCTTAATTTTTTATGTAAGACTTCACTTTCCTCCATATTTCCAGTTTCCTGTGCATTATGCATAGATTTAAATTATAAAGACAAAATATTAACATACATTTGAATCAATTTTTTCATTTGAGGTACCTGGTAGTTCATATTGAAAAGAAGTGTTCAGCAAATTTCTCTAAATAACAAAATAAACAACTTTTGTTATGTGCATATTTGCCGAAACCCCAATAGGAAATCACTATTTTTAATTTCAGGCCTCCCTTATAACCCCCACTCCTGCCCGTCCCTAGAAATGTTAGTATGGCTTATTATAAGGAAGGCGTTAGTGCTAATAAACATACTGAGTGTTTTATTTAGTTCGGTTGAGTCTTTTGTGCCAAATAAAATTGTGGACTCTCTCTATAGTTTTTAGCGTATATCTCGTTTATGATTCAGTATACGAAAAAAGAGCATATAACAAAAGTTACTCTAAATTACAAAATAAACAACTTTTGTAATGTGCATATTTGCTGAAAAAGCAATAGGAAACGATATATCTCTATTTTTAATTTCAGGCCTTCCATATAACCCCCACTCCTGATTGTCATAGAGAACATTAACATTGCCTAAAGTCTAAGTTGGGCTAGTAGTAATATACATACCAAGTTTCATAAAATTCGGTTCAGCCGTTTATGCGTGAAAAGGTAACAAACAAACAAACATACACGAAAGAAACAAAATGCAGTTATGGTGTCTATGACATGTGAAACGAAAAGTTATCATGAAATTTCGCGAAAAAAATCAATGTACAGACAGAGGTTACAATTTTATATATATATCAATCTTATATATAAATCTGCCTGTACATTGATTTATAACTATTCGTTTCACATTTCATAGACACCATAACTGCATTTTGTTTCTTTCGTGCCTGTTTGTTGTTTGTTTATTTGTTTGTTACCTTTTCACGCGAAAACGGCTAAACCGAATTTTATGAAACTTGGTATGTATATTACTACTAGCCCAACTTAGACTTTAGGCTATGTTAATGTTCTCTATGACAATCAGGAGTGGGGGTTATATGGAACTTTTGTTTTATACATTTCTCCAGGAACAATGTGTGGAGCAAGTAATTTGCGTAGAAATATTGATATGCTCAACAATTCATTCAATTTGAACTATCAGGTACCTCAGCTGATATATATATATATATATATATATTCATATTTGTCTGTTACCGCTGCCGCGGTCGCAGTTATTGTTCGTTGGCAGTCTCGATATATACATGTTTTATATAAAAATAAAAAATAAAAATGGAGCTCGTTAACGGCTGAAATTGGACCAGGGGGAGGGGGGGTTAGAGGGGAGGGGGCGGGTTAGGGGGGAGGGGGTTAGAAGGGAGGGGGGTTAGGGGGGAGGGGGGGTTAGGGGGAGGGGGTGAGTGGGGAGGAATTTCGAAAATTCGTTAAAGTCTTCGTTATTATAAGTCGGTTCGAAAACGTTTATAGAAGCAATAGTATTGCAACTTTAATTGCCTATAAATCTTGTTATATACATATTTTCTCTATCATGTATATTAACCGAGATATTTGGATTGTTTAGTTTTCAGCCTTCAGTATACCTCCATTTATATATATATTTTATTTTTTTTATTTTATATTTTCCTTTGCACATTAGCCATGGAGGAAGGGCGTTCATTTAATACATGTACCATACTATTATAGTATATAACATGTATGCTCATAACACATCGTATTTTGTATACAAGAAATGTTCATAAATTGTTCTTGAAATTAAAAAAAAAAAAGAAAAGAGAAGGAAAAAAACAATCAAAGTGATGAAAAATTATTACGCATAATATGAAAAATTGAGACAATCCAATAACATGTTAATTTAACTTCATTAAGAAAGTTATGCAACTCATTCTATTGCATTATTTTTGATGTAGGCGTTAAAAAAAATGGATGGAAGGCTTAAAATATTATTCTTTAAGTAAAGTGTTTAAAACGTCCACTGTTTCTATTAAGGTTTTAGAAAAATGCCTAAATACTAATGGGAATTATTTAAACAAACTCTTTTGATCAATTGGCCACTGGTCTTTGTTTTTGATAAGTGTTTGTTGGAGTGTGTTTGGTATGCAGTGTAGTCAGTGTGCAAGTGTAGATGTATATATATACCTTCAGTAAACATCACTCCTTCTCATGTAATATTAACGATATCCTATTATGTCATGAACTACTATAATCTAAGCTTAAATACCAAATATTGTTTTCATTGAACTTTGAGTTAAATGCAAATATGTGCCCCACATGGGATATCTGCAACATTAACGCAGCTTGGCTGACTTCTTATTTCGTCGTCATCCCGGTTACAAGTTGTTTCCATAAATAATGATTTTTCACATCTATTTTTTAGCAAAAATAATGAACGTTGTCCTGCTGATGTTTATAAACTGTAATTTCCACTAATGACACAGGAGTAGTTAGAGTAGAAATAATTTACCTTCTTTCTTATTTTGATAAAAAATCAGCCCGAGAGAAACAAATTTCGATTACTTTTTTCCAAGATAAATTAAGTATAAGGTTCAATTTTGCTTGCGAGGGGAGGAATTTCCTCGAAGTAATGAGATTTTTTTAAATAGACTTTCAAAATGTCATGATGGGAAAGGGAGGGGGAGGTCTAACACTTTATTTAATATTTTTATCTTTAATTTAAAGTTTTAGGTAGAATGTCTGAATGAAAACTTTCAATTAGTAACGCTTGTAAGTGATACATATTTTGATACTGTTATTACAGTAATTAAAATTGTATTCTTTCGAAAGTCATTTTTGTACTGATTGTTTTAAAACAGCCTGAATTAACTGTGGATACTGTTTGTCATGAAGACTTTAGGAGAAGAGCGAGAGGCATGAACTGACCGAGATGGCCGATTTCTAGATGAACACCACTCTCGATGAGCAAAGCCCCTTTGGAAAGCTGCCTCTAGAATAAATATTTACAAGGCGACGGGCTTCTACCTGAAGATGGCACCGATGAGCTGAAACCGGTGGTCAGGTATAAACAGACTGACAACATCCCTAATTGCTGGATCCTGCAAAATACATCACTCAGCGTTATAAATAAAGCAATAGTTCCATTCAGCTTATTTTAACACCTTTTCCTTAAGCAAAATCAGCTATTCTACTCATGTCGCGATTTTCGAAACATTTCCTCAAAAGTCCATCAATCCTACCTAAAAAAAGATGAGCTCCGTTCAATATTTTATATATATATATATATATATATATATATATATATATACACACACACTTTTTAGGAGGTTAGAGGGGAGGGATTTTGACAATTCGATATATTTTCGTTATTATACATCATTTCAAAAATTTGTATATAACCAATCTTATTGCAAATTTCATTACCTACAAATGCTGTTGTATATATTTGTCTTCATTTCACATTCTCGGTTCTTACCTCCAATATGTTTATTTGATCTATACCGTGCGCCATATTTAATTGCCATATTGATATCTGTTCATTTATTTCTTAAATATTTTTTGAATGATTTCCCTACTGTAATAATGTAACTCTATGCTTGATTTTCATTTTTATACCCAACTTTGTCTTTATGGCTGCTTCCTCGTTATGTATTTGCAGATATCCTTTAAGGGAAATCAGCTATTGCGGTCCTACTCATGACGTCTTTAAATGTCCATCGATCCTACCCAGGAGATTACAAAAATGAGGTCCGTTCAATATATATATATTAATTATGTGTGTGTGTGTGTTTATTTGTATTTTAACGGTCTAGCGGTCGTAATTTCTGCTTGATCGTTACCAAACTCGATATTTAAACGTTTTATGTAAAAATAAAGATCAAGTTCGTTAATGACTGAAATCGGACGAGGGGCAGGGGAGGGAGGGTTTAGAGAGGAGGATTTTCGAAAATTCAAAACATCTCCGTTATTATACGTCGGATCGAAATATTGTATAGAATCAATCTTGTTGCACATTAAATGTACTATAAATATTGTTCTATACATTTATACTCTATCTTGAAAATTAACAGAGATGTTTGCATTTCTAATAAGTGTGCTCGGATAACGGACGAGATGAGATCGGATAATATATATATATATATATATATATATATATATATATATATATATATATATATAATGTACAAATAATACGACTTTCTTTCCTTCTCCCATTTTTGAAACAACAAACTTGTAATTTCTTATTTTTATGTCCATTATATTTGTACTTATTAAAAATGTGACCATTATAATGCCATCTTAAAAGTCGGTTCCCTACATCCCCTATTTTCAAAATTATTTTTTAAACTGTACATCATTGAGGGCACATTTCCTGAGAACCATTTAGTAATTGCTCCGTTGCCTGTATTCCTGGGCCGGCAAATTATTTATAACGAATTAAAGCCTATTTATTGTTTTTAATTAAAACAGTTTAATTTCTACTCTCTCCCCCTCTTTCCTCAACTCTCTCTCTCTATATCTAGTCTCTCTCTCGCTCTCTATCTATCTTCTTACTCTCTCTCTCTCTTCTCTCTATCTCGTCTACTCTCTCACTCCACTCTCTTCTCTCTCTCTACTCCCCTATCTCTCTCCTCTCTCCTCTCCTCTCTCATCTCTCTACTATATCTCCCTCTCTCTATCTCTCCCTCACTCACTCTCTCTATCTCTCCCTCCCTCTTCTCTCTCTCTCTCTTTCTCTTCTCTCTCTCTCTCTACCTCTCTCTTCTCTTATCTCCACTCTCTCTATCTCTTCTCTCACCTCCCACTCACTCTCTCTCTCTCTCTCTCTCTCTCTATATATCTCCTCTCTCTATCTCTCTCTCCCTCTCTCTATTCCCATCTCCTCTATCTCTCTCTCCTCTCTCATATCTTCTCTCTCACTCACTCTCTCTCTCTCTCCCTCCCTCTCTATCTCTCTATTTTCTCCTATCTATCTTCTCCCCTCTCTCTATCCTCTCTCTCACTCACTCTTCTCTATCTCTCCCTCCCTTCTCTCTCTCCCTAATTCCTATATTCTCTCTCTCTCTCTCTCTCTCTCTCTCTCTCTCCTCCCTCCCTCTCTCTCTCTCTCTCTCACTCACTCTCTCTCTCTCTCTCACTCACTCTCTCTCTCTCTCTCTCCCTCTCTCTCTCTCCCCCCCCCTTCTCCTACTTGCAATAGGTTGTGTGGCACCGGTATCACTTGTTACATCGTTGGCTATAAAATGCTTATTTTGTCCCTCCTACACTCGATATTTAACTGTTTAATCCTTCATTAAAGATCATATTACCTAATGGCTGCAATCATCCTTGAAGAGGTTTAGGTCGAGAACGTTTTTATAACCAATGTTGTTGGAATATTTTACATGGAAATAGAGACTATGTGATAAGATGTGATAACAGTCTGCCATATCAGCAGGTGGCAAATCTACTTAGTGTACACAGCCCCAGCGTGACGGACGTTTTAGTCATTGAGTAACAAAGAGGTTCAATTTTGATGACATTGTTGTTAGTCTGAATCTTGAAAATGTATATTAGCCACCGATTTCAAATAGAATACCAGGCAAGGTTTACAGTTTTATTTATAAAATTCTTATCTTAAATGGAACTGTAATTGTAAATATAATAATGAAGCTCACCTCTATCAACTTAAGCAGATTGGTACTTGTGGTGATTCTCAACTTTGATTCATGGCAAGGCTGGGCAGAGTGTTAGTTAGATACCTCGTAGGCTGTATCTACTGGCAGTGGGGCAACAATCAAAGCTATGCTTGACCGACAAGCAAAATGCACAAGCTCACCTCTATCAACTTAAGCAGATTGGTACTTGTGGTGATTCTCAACTTTGATTCATGGCAAGGCTGGGCAGAGTGTTAGTTAGATACCTCGTAGGGATGTATCTCTCTGCAGTGGGGCAACAATCAAAGCTATGCTTGACCGAAATCTACCGGCAGTGGGGCAACAATCAAAGCTATGCTTGACCGACAAGCAAAATGCACAAGCTCACCTCTATCAACTTAAGCAGATTGGTACTTGTGGTGATTCTCAACTTTGATTCATGGCAAGGCTGGGCAGAGTGTTAGTTAGATACCTCGTAGGCTGTATCTACTGGCAGTGGGGCAACAATCAAAGCTATGCTTGACCGACCGCACCCCTCGTGCATGAGGCACCCCCCGTGCCTGCCTTACTCCAGTGCAATGCGGGACTGTATCCTCCCTCCTGAAGGCGCACAGCTCCTCATCCCCCGAGCTGCAAACCATTATA